>PVKP010038190.1:0-21077 GCA_004027715.1 Plecturocebus donacophilus
TACAGGACTGCTGGAGGTCCATCCTAGAACCTGCTTGCCTGGGGATCACCTATGGGGGCTGCAGCACAGTAAGGGTTGCTTTCAGTTTCTTCTTCTTGTTATCTTCATCCCAGAAGGGAACCTGCCAGATGTCGGCCTGAGCTCTCCTTTATGAGGTGTCTCTTTGGGTATATGGAGGTTAGGGAGCTGCTTGAGGAGATAGTCTGTCCCTTATAGGAGCTCGAGGGCTATGCTGGGAGCCCCACTGTTCTGTGCAGAGCTGCTGGGCAGGTACTTTTAAGTCTGCTGCAGCAGAACTCTTAACCACCTCTTTTCCCAGGTGCTGTATCCTAGGAAAGTTGGCTTTATTTATAAGTTCCTGTCATGCTACTGCCTTTTTTCTAGATGCCTTCCCCACACAGAGTAGCCTTGCCACAATCTGCCAGAAGAAGTGTTGTTGAGCTGCCACAGGCTCTGCCCCACTGCTGTGTAAACTGCCTTGGTAGTGGCATACTGCCTCATAGTGGTGATTGCCCTTCCCCCAACTGAGCTGGACTGTCCTGGGTCGAGCTGCACTTGCTGCGAAACTCTGAATCCAGAGCATTTTAGATTGCTTGTTTTGTGGGGGTGGTACCTGCAGAGCCAGATCACCTGGCTCCCTGTCTCTGCCCCCTCCATTTCAATTGAATGGGCGGCTCTGTCTTGCAGGTGTCCCAGGCACCAGTTGAAATGATGCTTGGTACACCTTGGAGACAGAGCCACCCATTCAACTGAAAGGGATTGGGCAGAGACAAATTTGTGTGAGTTTCTGTGCTTCAACCTGGCACCAGCTGAATCCACCATGCTGAAAACTCGTAGTGCTTTTCAACCCGGGAATCTCCTGGTCTGTGGACAGTGAAAATTTGTTTGGAAATGTGGTGGGCACTCACCCTCTGTGTTATTCCTGATGGGAAATTCACTCTAGAGCTGTTCCTATTTGGCCATCTTGGATTCTCACTCAGTATTGCTAAGCTTTTAATATGAACACAGATATATAGTAAAACTTCAAAAATTTCATGAACAATGACATTAAAATATAAGAATAAAAAATACAAACTACGTTTTTCAACTTTTGTTGTTCAACTTTCAAGACACATTTTTAAGCATTGATACCAGCCATTTCATTTATCCCTAAGGAAATGAGGGTGCTGGGAATTTAAAAATGTCAATGCGGTTGTTTTTACATTATTAACTGAAGAAAAATGGATGCCCTTTAAAGATTTTTTAAGATTAAAAAACAAAAGGCAATGAGAAAGAGCCAAGTAAGAACTATGAGTTACATGTTTAGTAATTTTGCACTAAAACTCTCAAAATTTGCTCTTGTTTTATAACAGGAATGAACAGTAGTATTGTCATGGTGGAGAAAGACTGTTGAAGCTTTTCTGAGCACTTTTCTGCTGAAACTTTGGTCAACTTTCTCAAAACACTGTCATAATAAGCAGATGTTATTGTTCTTTGGCCTTCCAAAATGTCAACAAGCAAAATGCTTTGAACGAAAAAAAAAAAAAAAAAAAAAAAAAAAAAACCTGTTGCCATAACCTTTGCTCTTACCATAAGTTCCCTTTTGACTGGAACAATCCCACCTCTTGGTGGCCTTTGCTTTGATTGTACTTTGGCACCAGGATCATACTGGAAAAGTCATGTTTCAGCTCCTTTTACAGTTCTTCAAAGAAATGCTTTAGGATCTTGATTTCACTTTTTAAAAATTTCTTCTGAAAAAACTCCTCTTGTCTGCAGCTAATCTGGACTGGACACAATGGTTTTGGCATTCGTCAAGCAAAAAGTTTGCTCAACTTTAAGTTTTCATTCGGAATTGTGTAATCTGAGCCAATTAAAATGTCTGTAATGCTGGGTATTCTACTGTTAATTTTTGGTCTTTTTCAATCAGGGCACAAACAAGATTTTTTTTTTCTCAAAAAAATTGATGTGGTTGGTTTATTGCTGCAGGGTTCATCTTCAACATTTTCTCATATCTTCTTTGTTCTGGCTTAAATTTTAGCAGAATTCCTGTTGCTCTGATAGAGGCACTTTTTGAACTGATGCCTTATCTTTCTTAGTTCCTCCAACTAGATGCTGTTAAGGCAAGTTATAACAAATTAGTATGAATTTATTTTGGCACAAAAAGTTACAATCCATGCATAGTTTCTATAAAATACATTTTCCATGAACTTTTTGAGGACCCTTCATATATGCATTGAAAAAATTAGCTATATTTTAGTTTCTGTACCTAGAAACATATTTTTTTCTTCACTGCACATGTAAGGATTATATTCTAAAAGCACATCAGCATACAAAATTAATTACTTATAAAAGAATAAAATTCAGACCGATCCATTTCTCTACATGGAACAACATTTACAAAGTTTTGAGGGGAAAAGGTGTTGACCTAAATATTTTATCCCCATATTTATTTACAGAACAATATAAAAGTGTTTTTACATATGAATCAATTTTTAAAAACCTACTAATACACTCTTGAAAAAAAAATCTAAAATGCTATCAAGTCTACTAAGAGTCAAAAGATACATAAGCAATCACATCAAAAAATTGAGAGTGAATATGGAACCAAGTAAAAATGACTTGTGCTCGAATAATTACAGTAAGTCTAGTTATAAAACAAGAAAATTATAGCAGAAAGGTAAAGTATATTTCCTAAAAATAATAATGTAATCTGGATTGAAATTGCCAGATAATATTCATAAACTTCAAAGCAGAAATGAGGAATAAACTCTTAAACTGTTGACCTTACATTGATCAAAACCAAAAAGATAGCATTTCACTTTTGACACTGACATATAGGAAAGATTTTGTAGAATTTTAAAGTATCTACTGGTTAAATTTAAAAGAGATTATTTACATTATAAAGTAATGAAAGGGCAAGGGACAATAATGCAAGACAAACATCATTAAACTGGACAATAAAAGTTATATTAAAAATAAAAATATAATGGCCATGAATCTTTATATGTCAAATAACATTACACCAAAATAATTAAAGCACAACTTCAGAAACACAAAGAAAAATAGAAACACAATAGCACAGGACATTAATCTCTAAAAATCCTTTACAGATCAAGTGGACAAAAAGCAAATAAAATTATAAATAATTTTAAAAACACAGTAAGTTATATTTTAACACATATTTATATAAGTAATTATATAACAACATATATAACTTGTTATATATATTAAATATATATATATATAAGTATCTATGGCACATTTACAAGAATTACTCATATTCTAGGCCACAAAAAAGCTCAGTAAATGTCACAATATATTGAAGAAAAGAATAAATCTATAACAGCATTAGAAAAAGTATATATTGCTATCAATAGAGTAGACACATTTAGAAATTCCTGGGAAACGGAGACAGGAGATTGTATTGAACAGCATGTCAATTTCCTTTTCTGCTGTTACTTCAGCATCACTAAAGTGAAATCAGTCAGTAGACATGCCTCCACTTTCTAACACTGAGTCTCTAATCAATTTTATTGTTCATTAGACATTTTCATTCACATTAAAAAAGATAGTCTTACACTGATAAATATAGATGGATAAGCAAGATTTTCCAACATGTAAGGAAAACCAATAACATAAAAGAGAAAGTTTTAAGTAATCACATAAAATGACAGACTGATAAAAAATAGCTCATAAACAGAATAATTTTTAAATTGTAATTAATATCCTCAGAGATGTCAAGAGATTATTGCATTCACAAATAAAAATCAGTTTATTCTATAAAAGAAAAAGTTAAAGGAAAAGTATATCTTCAAATGAAAAGTAAAATTATCTAATAACAATAATTATTAGAAGGGTTTGACAATACAATGATTATGGATAGAGATTGAATTTATAATTTTACAGTAGTGAAAATCAAACAAACCACAAACAAAAAACAGGTGAAAACTATAAGATAAAAATTGAGATAAATACATGTGTAACCCAGAAGATTCAACATACATCTGAGTGAAGTTATAATAGTGGAGAACAAAGACTTATACAGCAGGGTAAATAATCAACGAAACAGAAAAAGACAATTTCCCTATGCTTCCCCCAAAGCATGAGACAAACAAGAATCAAGCAGAATAACGATAATAAAAGTAACCAAAATCTACCCCTAGACACTTCATTAAATTCAGAAGTATAATTTAAAAACTCTAAATGTTTCCTTATCAGGAAGAATAAAGACAGCTTTTATACAAAAGGAACAAAAATTGATTTGCCATCTGACTTCTCACTAGTAATACTGGGTGCCAGAAGGCAATAGCATCACATCTTTAAGTTTTTGTGATCAAATTGTTTTGATTGAGAATCAATCCCCAGCCAAGCCAACAATGAACCATGAAAGTAGAATAGAAATTTTTTTCAGAAATATAAACCTCAGGAATGTTGAGGTCTTTTGAGTGAAATAATTTCTTAAAAACAATAATCCAAGAAAGAGGAAAATGTAAATACAAGAAATAACAGTAAACATTACAGGCAATAAAAATTATAATGTGTTTCAAAACAATATGAGCTTACAATTCCAAACATTAGTCAAAGATGATTACATTAAGAGAGAGATGAAGAGAAGGAGAACATGCCAAATTATTTTAAATTCTGGGCTTCATACAAAATACAAATTTAAATTTGCAATAAATATTTAAAGGTAACTCTTCATAAAACGTTTACTATAACTTCCAATTCACTAGAAGAAAAAGGACAAAGAAATCTTGATCAATTCAATACAAAGGCCAAAAAAAGTGAATAGAAGTGTTTGTGTGTGCATGTGCACACACTATTATATGAAGGAAAAAAAAAAGTAAATAGAAAACAGAAAAAATCTTAAAAAAAAAAGATTTTAAATGTTAGAAAATAGTGAGAAAAAATATATTAGACAAATACTAGAATAAAAAAATAATTGAGATAAGGTTAAATCAAGTATTCCAGCACTATTATCAGGCAACATTAATATCGCAGACACAACAGAATTCAAGGTGAAACATGTTTAAACAGAAAAATGAGAATAATTTTATATTCTGAAAGTAACAAGGTTTCAAGAAGCTATAATTGATATGATTATTTACTTGAGGATATTTAAAAATCTACAAACAAAGCTGTTAGAAATGCAAGGGACAGTGAGCTTACCCGAAACATCAAGAAGACCATGAAAAAAAGTCTCTTGGAGATATAAAGGGCTACAATATGATAAAATTAGGAATTAATATCAAAGGATAACACATACATATGCATCCATATAGTTAGAAAATATTTACTTTGCAATTATTTTTCAGGTTCTTATGTTAAAAACTAAATTATTCTATTTTGTAATATTTATTTGTTTCTAATATATTTAACGCTGAAAGATTACTTCAGTATTTCTTTGTCTACATCACATAGGTTTTGGTATATTAATTTTGACATGTAATCTTTTTATTGTAATGACTAAAAAATTAAAGAACTAAAGAGAAAAAAACAGAAGATCAGTACAAAGTTATTAATAGTGGTTATTCTGGGAGATTACAGATTGTTTTCTTCCATTTAGGTTATTTATTATATTTCCTGAAAAAGTTACAATTATCTTTTTTAAAGTGGTAAAATCAAGAATTTTTGCAAACATATTCCATGAGTTGTCTTTAACTGATTAAAAAAAGAAATTTATATTCATAAAAGTATTTTCATTTCATTTTTCTATTTTTCCATATAGTATATATACTTTTACAAATAGTTTTAAAAATATAATACAGTTTAATTCAAGAAGTTGAAATAAGAATAAGAAATTCATAGTTACTTCAAATGTTAGCAGTTGATGCCTAGAATATAATGATTCATTGTGTATGATTCTAACACATGTAATGTTGAGGGAAAATAATTAAGTTTTTAAATAGTACATATTGTAAAATTTTCTTTATGTACAGTTTAAAACAAACAAAACTAATCTATATCAAACAGGAAACTTTTTCTGTAAAGGATGATATAGTAAACATTTTAAGCTTTGTGGATCATACAGGGCCTGTTGTAACTACTCAACTCTGAAGTGCATGAAAAACTGTTGACAATACAGAAATGAATGTGTATTGCTGTGCGCCAACAAAACTCTACAAAAAGCAAGGGGAAGATTGGATAAGGCCCACAAATCATAGTTTTGACACACTGTATTGTTTAGGGATGCATACGTATATGTAGCACTATTTTATAAAGCAAATAAATTGTTACTGTAAATGTCAAGCTATGATTACTACTAGGATAAGTATTACAATTGTTCAGGGATACATAGGGAAAGTCTAAGTGACGGTAATGTTTTATTATTTACTTCAGTGGCTATTACATATAGTGGTTTCACTATATGAACATTTGTATACTTAACATATCCGTTTTCTGCCCCTTTTTAAATACTATATTTTACATCAAAATTTCAATAAAAAAGAAATGTATTAAGAACTACTGAAAAGAAAAATGATCATAGCAATACAAAGATACACAAAATAATTCCTTATGTAGTGTTCTTTGGTGTATTTAAAAAACCACAACTGATACCACCTTTCAATTAAGCTCATAATGAGATTCTAATTTAAAATTGTTTAAAGAAAACATACATATATACAGGAAACAACTGAGAGACAAACACCTGTCTTGGAAAACTATTTCTTTGCATCCATGTGAAATACAAAATTTGATGCCAGTCAAACTTCAGTCCAAATAGGAGCCCCGCCACTTATTAACTAGGAGGACTTGGGCAAAGGCACCTAACCTTATTCAGCCTTAGTTTTTTTGCTGTTGTTGTTGTTGTTTTAATTAATTTATGTTTTTAAATATTTTACTTTAAGGTCTGGGATACCTGTGCAGAACATTTAGGATATTAACATACATATTCATGTGCCATGATGGTTTGCTGCAGCCATCAATACATTATCTAGATTTTAAGACACACATGCGTTAGGTATTTGTCTTAATGCTCTCTCTCCACTTGCCCTCCACCCCCGAGAGGTCCCAGTGTGTTATGTTCTCCTCCCTGTGTCCATGTTTTCTCATTGTTCAACTCCCAATTATGAGTGAAAACATGTGATATCTGGTTTTCTGTTCCTGTGTTAGTTTGCTGAGAATGATGGTTTCCAGCTTCATCCATGTCCCTGCAAAGGACATGAACTCATTCTTTTTTATGGCTGCATAGTATTTCATGGTGTATATATGCCATATTTTCTTTATCCAGCCTATTATTGATAGGCATTTGGTTTGGTTCCAAGTGTTTGCTATTGTAAATAGTGCTGCAATAATCATATGTATACATGTATCTTTATAGTAGAATATTTTATAATCTTTTAGGCATATACCCAACAATGGGATTGATGGGTCAAATGATATTTCTGTTTCTAGATCCTTGAGGAATCACCACACTGTCTTCCACAATAGTTGAACCAATTTGCACTCCCACCAACAGTGCAAAAGCATTCCTATTTCTCCACATCCACTCCAGCATCTGTTATTTCCTGACTTTTTAGTGATCACTATTCTAACTGGCTTGAGATGGTGTCTCATTGTGGTTTTGATTTGCATTTCTCTAATGACCAGTGATGATGAGCTTTTTTTCATGTTTGTTAGCTGCATAAATGTCTTCTTTTTTGAAGTGTTTCTTTATATACTTTGCCCACTTTTTAATGGGATTTTTTTTTCTTATAAATTTGTTTAATTTCTTTGTAGATTCTGGATATTAACCCTTTGTTCAGATGGTTAGATTGCAAAAATATTCTCCCATTCTGTAGGTTGCCTGTTCACCCCAATTATACTTTCTTTTGCACCCCATTGTCAATATTAGGTAGATCAATGAGACAGAAAATTATCAAGGATATTCAGGACTTGAACTCACCTCTGAACCAAGTGAACCTAATAGACATCTACAAAACTCTCCACCACTAATCAACAGAATATACATTCTTCTCATAACTACATAGTACTTATTTTAAAATTGAGCACAGAATTGGAAGAAAAACTCTGCTTAGCAAATGCAAAAGAACAGAAGTTGTAACAAACAATTTCTCAGTCCACAAAGCAATCAAATTAGAACTCAGAATTAGAAAACTGAATCAAAACCGCACCACTGCATGGAAATTCAACAACCTGCTCCTGAAAGACTACTGGGTAAAAAATTAAAATAAGGTAGAAATAATAAAGTTCTTTGAAACCAATGAGAACAAAGAGACAATGTACCACAATCTCTGGATATGGTGAAAGAAGTGTTAAAAGGGAAATTTACAGCACTAAATGCCCTACCAGGCAATGGGTTAGGTGTGGATAGGACCCCAAAGCCATTAGCCATCAGAAACTCACAGCCTAGCAGAGAAGCCCAGCTGTTCAAAATCTACTCTGGGACTCCTGAAGAAAGATGTCACAAGTTGGAGTTCCTGTAAAGCAAAGTCAGAGATTAGTGTGCAGGAAGTATATTAGGAATACTCTTGAGATCAATACCTGTGAAGAGAAGGGAACAAAGCAGGATTTGGCAGAGAACTGAGGTGTGTCTGAAACTGGAATTATTCTTCCGAGTTTTCCTGAGTTGAGGTAAGGTGGCCAGGTCTTTATAACTTTGTATTTATTACTCTATAGAGGCACATGTCTTTTCCCTTTCCCTGGAGAAGGACATGACCTTGAGAAAGGCAGCTCCCTTTAACTGAGGAAATCCTTACTGGAGACTGCTGGGGGCCATGTTTCACTGTGATTGCCAGCAAGTAAGGAAATAATTGTATTCTTGTAGCCAGACTGTGCAGCTCATTAAAGATCACAAAAGATATGCCACTGGTTGTTGTTTATCCTTCCAATGTGCCTGCCTTAATTTTTATTGAATATTTCAAAAGCCCCTCAAGAACTCTGCCAACAGGAGGAGCTTAATAGAAGTCTGTATGCTAAGAAATCCTGTGACCAATTTTGAACTTGTTGGGGAAAAAAATGTGCAATAGATGGGACAGCTCTTTTTGCCCCACTTTTTCTTCTTTATTATGACTTCTGTCCATCATTTTGTCTTTAATTAATGATAAACTTTATCGGATTTCTTCCCTTAAGCTTTTAAGGCAGAGGGCATGTTTCTAAAAAAATCAAAGAACTAAGTAATAAATAAAGGGCTGAGCAGTAAAAAGATCCTCAGATAAAGAAATAGAAATAAAAATTCAAAGTAGAACATTAGCTAGCTCATTATGGTTGCCAACTCAGAGGGAGGGCCTCATGCACAGATGGCTCTATCTCAGTTTCTCATGTCTGAAGCCCTTGCTAATAGTTCTTCTCATGCACATCTTGGCCTTAAATCTGGGGCATCTTAAGAAGCTGCCGACTTGGCTACAGTACAATGATCCAAGCACTTTTATGGTTTGAACAAATTTCTGTTTTCCACCCACCTAGATCCATAAACTTACTTTTCAGCCGTTCAGTTTCTGAGAGCCAGAGGAGGTTGCGGGTAGGAAAAGGACTTAGTTGAGTGGCTCAGTAAATTTGATTAAGTTCAGCAAACACTTCCTGAGCACCTACTCTGTGTCAGGATCTGTGGTGAGCCCTGGAGAGACATAAAACTTAGACATTAACTGCTGGCTAGCAATTTCTAATCTAGTAGGGAAGACTGTCAGAAAAATAGACAATTATAACTAGTTGTTGGGAGAAGGGATCTCAATCAAGAGTGGTAATATAGAATCAAGAGTCAGAAGACAGATTTGTGAGGGCTTGAGACTGGTTAGATAGATATTGCCATGAACCAGGTGAGGATCAATAAAGGCTTAAGTAATGATGGATGATGGAAATACATCTCTGTCCAGTTAGCTATGATCGCCAATATATGTCTCCCTCTATTTGAGGCAGGGGAATCTTTAATTTGCATAAAGGTGCTAAATCATGCCTCTAAAAGTATCTTAGGCTTTATGTAAGATTTCCAGCTGCTCTGGACATTTAATGAGGTGAGAAGATGGGGAGGCAGTGATGGAAAGTGAGGCTAGGAAAGTAGTTAAGGAGAAGTTGGATCTTAAAAGACTTTGTAATATTCACAACTATTAATATTCACAATTATTAGACAGTCATAAAATGCTTCTATTTTCTCATCATTCCATCATAAGGGCTACTACACCCTTGTGACCTAACTGCCACTCTAAGGCCCCACTTCTAATTACCATCACATTGAGGGTTAAGATTTCAACATATGAATTTGGCAGGGGTAAGGGCATAAACAGGCAGTCAGTAGTACAGACTTTTGTCAAATACGTGGTTTACAAATATTTTCTCCCAGTATGTAGCTTGGTTTTTCATACCCTTAACAGGAATCCTGAGCATATCAAGCTTTTTTGCTTGTTTGTTTAATTTTGATGAAGTCTAACATATTAATTTTTTGTGAAGCATGATTTGATATCATGTCTAATTCTTGAATGATTTCTAGGTCCCAGAGATTTTTTTTCTGGTATCTTCTAAAAGTATTATAGTTTTGTGTTTAAGTCTGTGATCCATTTTGAATTACTTTGGTATAAGGAGTGAGGTTTTAGTCAAGGTTATTCTTTTATGCTCTACTGATGTCCAATTTTCCACACACTATGTGTTGAAAGACTATACTTTCATCATTAAATTGCTCTTGCACTTCTGTCAAAAATCTAGGTTTTCTGTTCTATCTTATTGATCTATGTGTCTGTCCCTCTGTCAATACCACATAGCCTTGATTATTGTAACTTCACACATTCTGAAGATAGGCAAACTCATTCCTCTCACTGCGTTCTCATTTTTCAAAATCATTTTAGCAATTCTATTTCCTTTGCCTTTCCACATAAATTTCAAAATTATTTTGTATACATCTACAAAAATCTTGCTGAAATTTTGATTGGAATTCCAATAAACCTACAGATGAATTTGGTCAGAATTCATATCTTCACTATGGTGGATTGTCCAATATATAAACATGGAATGTCTTTGCATTTATTCAAATCATCTTTGATTTCTGACTTCCAAATTTTGTAGTTTTTAACACATGTTTTGTTAGCTTTATATCTAAGTATTTCAATTTTTGAGTGACTGTATTATACTTTTAATTTCAATATCCATGTGTTCATTTGCTAGTATATAAAAATGTAATAGATATTTTTATGTTGATCTTGTATCTTGAGACCATGATGAACTTACTTACTAGTTTTAAGAGTTTTTATGTTCTACAAATTTTGATCTTGCATATTTTGATTTTCACTCAGTGGAACGTTTTATTTAAATTATCTTGAGGGTTCCTTTTTAACTCATGTATTATTTGCTAGTGTGTGGCTTTGTATGCAAATATTTTCAGATTTTTCTGTTATATTTCTATTACTGATTTATACTTTGATTTCATTTGGTTAAGGAACATATTCTATGTAGGTTAAATTATTTTAATATTTGTTTTGATTGCTTTGGACCCAGAGTATGGTCTATCTTGATATACATTCCCTGGACATTTATATAATATGTGTATCATATTGTTGGGTAGAGTTTTCTGTAAATGTTTATTAGATTAACCTGTTGGCTGATGTTTTTGTTGAATTCTATATCTTTGTTGATTTTCTGTCTACTTGCACTGTCAATTGATGAGAGGTGTAAATCATTAACAAAAGTTTTGATTTTTCTATTTCTCCTTTCAGTTCCATTAATTTTTGCATATCATATGTTTACAGCTTGGTTCTTTGTAATATACTTATTTAAGATAATAGTCTTTGTTGACTGACTTTTTTTATCAGTATATATAATTTTATGTGTCTGTAAATTTGTTTTGTTTTTGTCTACTTTATCTGATATTAATATAGTTACTCTTGCTTCCTTTTCATAAATATGTTCGTAATATATCTTTTATGTTATTTTTATGATGATTTTATCATTATATTTCAAGTAAGTTTCTTACAGAGATAATAGTTGTGTCATGTTTGTTTATTCCACCCTCTCAACCTCTGTCTTTCAAATTTATGTGGTATATTTTGACCACTTAAATTTAATGAATTTATTAATAGATTAGGGTTTAAATTTGCTGCTTCATTTTTGGTTTTCACTTTGTTCTTTCTGTTTTTGTTTCTCTGTTTCTACTTTCCTGCCTTTTTAGATTAAATGAACATATTTTAGAATGCTATATTGGTTTCTACATAGGGTGTTTGAGTGTATCTCTTTGTATAGCTTTTTTGGTGATATTCTAGGTTATTGTTTCTTATATATAATATATAATTATCTTGTATATAAATATATATAAATTTTATATCCTTGTTGATGTTCTATTTGTACTGTCAATTAATAAGAGAGGGGTAAATACCTAACTATAATTTTGATTTTTCTATTTCTCCTTTCAGTTCCATTAATTTTTGCATCACATATTTTTACAGCTCGGTGGTTTGTGATATACTTATATAAATGATTATATGTACTAATATATAAATGATTATATATACTTATATAAATGATTATTTATATTTATATAAATGATTATATAAGTATATCACAAACATATACTATGTATAAATATAGTATATGTAATATATATATAAGCTATTATATATGTATTTGTATATATATATATTAACTTTTATATATATAAACTTTTACTGATGTTATCATGATACTAGGTTTTTTGCCCCATTTATAATATATGTATCTTAAATTTTTTGTGGACACACATTGAGAACCACATCAAAACTCCCAGGATTTCCCACATCAGAACCATATCAAACAGTGTAATAATTTTTGTTGAAATTATCAAACGTAATTTTAAAATATGAAGAGAATTGTCTATTTTATTTACTTATATTTTTATTGCTATTTTTTTCTTCTTTCTGATAGTCAAGATTCCTTTTTTAGTAATTTATTTTCTGTTCAGATAACTTCTTTTAACCACTCTTTTAAAGTTGGACTGGTTAAAAATTCTCTTAGTTACCCTTTATCTTATAATGTCTTGATTTCCCCTCTATTACTGAAGTAAATTTTCACTGAGTACAGAATTCTGGGTTGATACGAGTTTTTTCTTTAGCACTTGAAAAACATTTTGCCACTTTTTTCTGGCATTCATAATCTCTAATAAGAAACCTGTCATTCATTGTTTTTTTTTACTTCTAGTTAAATTGTAATTTCTGTTTCACTATTTGAAGATATTTTTCTGTCTTTAATTTTAAGAATTGTGACTCTGATTCTGAGTGTGACTTTCTTTGAGTTTATCCTATTTGGGGTTTTATCAACTTTTAAAATTTATAGCTGTATGTTTTTGCCAAATTTGGAAAGTTTTAGCAATTATTTTTTCAATTTCTTTTGCTCTATCTCATTTTGTCTCTCCTTTGGGACTCTGATGACATGAATGCTAGACCTCTTCTTATAGTCCCACAGATCTCAGAAACTCTGCTCTTTTTTTTTTTTCAGCAAATTTCTCATTGTTTTTCAGTTGTAGTAATTTCTATCAGTCTAGCCTCCATTGAATTTAGTCTTTCCTCTTTACCCTCCATTCTGCTATGGAATCCATTCATTGCATTTCTTATTTTGGTTGTATTTTTATCGGTAGAACTATATATCTATCTGAATCTTCTTTATGACATTTGTTCTGTGTTGAAATTTTCTATTTGTTATTGCTTAGAGTTCGGATCCCCCACTAGGTGGGAGTTCTGACCCCCACTAGACCTCCTCTGATATCTTCTGGGTTGCAAGAGGTAGAAATGCCTTGTTTCTTGCTCGTTACATGGCCTCCCCTGGTAGTGCAGGGAATCTGGTCTCAGTACTGCTGGGCAGTGGTGAATGTTCTGACTCTACACAAAGCCTTCTCTGATAACATTTTAGAGAGAGGGATTTGTTATTGCCAAATAAGAACAGAAGTTCAGAATTTCTGCAATATTTTCTTTCACACCTGAAGAGGAGTGCTAAATGCTGCTAAATGGTGATGAAATCTTTGTTGCCCACTCAGGGTTCTCTGATACCTCCATGGCAGAAAGTGTTGAGTGCCTTGCTGTAGCCTGGAGAGGGTAAAATCCTATGCTCCTCACTCAGCCTCTGCTAGTATTGTGACTATAGTATTTTCTATGATATCTGGCTGTAGGAGAATGATGTTGTCTAAAAGTCTTAGTTCTAGGCCAGGCAAAGTGGCTCATGCCTGTAATTCCAGCACTTTGGGAGGTCTTGGAACACTCAGGGGAGGGCAAGGTCAAAGTACTGGGTCAAATCCCAGCACTTTGGGAGGTCCTGGACCACTCAGGGGAGGGCAGTAATTTTTATTTTACTAAATTTAACCTCTTGGTGTTTATATTGTCTCTTTTCCTAGACAAATAACTCTTGGAGAGAAGTGAGGGATGTGAAAAGTTAGAAGGAAGTTGCTGCTCAAACCTCACAGGACTGCAAATGGACTCACACTAAAATATTGTACTGGGTCAGGTAATAAAGGGGAAAATAGGTATCTAACATGAAACTTCTCAGGTTTCTTCTTTGACATATATACCAGTGTAGTTGGGATATAACTTGGAGTTACTCTAATCAGCTGTTCAAATACTCAATACTTGGAACAACCAAATGTACAAACATCTCATCTTTAACTTGACTAATGCCTATGCAGGGAGGTGGGTGGCACAAATTTAGTTACTTAAAGAAGTTTGGTCTCATGGTTTCAGTGCAATGCAAGGCAGTATGTGCTTGTAAACTGAGCAACTACAATGTTAATTGCCTGATATTAAAAAAAAGAACAGCATAAACAATAAAACAATAAGCAGTGCATAAGACAGATTTCTCATGATAATAAGGAGTAAAGCCTGTAGATAAAAATGGAAATTTGTAGGGGAAAAATGAAGCATAATGGATTTCGCGTTCTGTATGAATTTACCTTTATACTCCATCATAATCTATTTTGTTATACACACGTACAATCATGTGTATTATATATATTTGATACTGTGTGGTTTTTAGGTTGGATGGCAATTTTGAATGGAGTACTGAGAGGATCCATAGTCAGGGAGGCTCAAGGATGTATTATAAGTCTGTTACTTCCCAGGTAGCTCAGAGAACAAATAGGCTAGGAACTGACTAACAAGAGACATCATCAACACAAAATGGATGATTCTGAATTTACTCCCTGGGCCAAATTTTTGTTTTGGAACAAATTTTAAAAAAAAAGAAGATATTCAGCAATCACAGTCGATGCTTGTACTCAAAATTCTCAAGCATTGGTCTAGGGTCTAGGAGACCTAGGAGACCTAAACCCATCTAGTCTATTTCATTGCCTGTTCAGATAATCCTGGGAGAGTTACTCTCCTATCTGCATCTCAGTTTCCCGAGCTGAATAAGAAGGGATTAAACTAGACTCATCTCAGACCTCTGATATTCTCTGACTTTATTTTTTAGGCAACCAAGAGGCTTTAAAATGTCTAAGGATGGCAATGTCCTATCAAAGATGATAACAATCCCTACCTCTTAAGGCAATGGTTCTCAACATCATTTGAGTAATGGTTGGTACCCAGGACTCTCTACTTTTAAAAAGTGATCTGATGATTCTGATGCAGTTTATCCACTAATCACATTTTGGGAAGTATGGTTTCAAGGTCTAGATAATGAGGGTTTTGTGTGCCCATGCCTGAAGATAATCATGTGGGCTTAAACGGTAGCCATTTAAACGTACACACATGCATATGTGAACACACACACACACAAACACAAGTGCTTTGTGTCTTTCACATACAATGATCTTTTTTTGCCATTTGGGCTTAAAATGATTAAAAGGAAACTCATTATCACTTATCTCCAATTCACATGCATCAAGCCTGTTTCTCTATATTCCCCTTCTTAGTTAATAACATCACTATAAATTAAGACACCCTAGCTAGAAATACTTGTTATCCTTGACTATTTTATTTCTCTGAAGCTTAGTAAATGCTGTATTCTCATTATAGTGTTCTTTACTCACATTGTCTGCCTGCCAACCCCATTCTTTCTTTAATCCTTCAAAATTTAGTCTATATCTCACTTCATCTGAAAATCTTTTTCTTACATAATACTTCTTTCTCCCATCATAGATGTATTTACTTTCTTCAAAGTTATTTATGAGTCTTAAACCTGTCCCTATCTGAATGGTTATCAGTTTATATTATATTTTATTAAAATAATGTTTGTTTTTCCTATTAGACTGGGAGCCCCTTAGAGGCAATTTGGTGTTCATCTCTGTCTCCCCAAGGAAATGGACAGCAAGCATTTGTTAAAATGAATGTTCATGTACTTTTACAGAAGAAGAGACTGCTTCCAAGATCTGAAGCCCTGAATACTCTGCCCCAAGGTCTTGGATGGAGAAACCTGCTCAAGCTGTCTGAAGATATTGATGAGTTAAAATATTATGGCTGCTTTCAAATATCTGAAGAACTTCTATGTAGAGGATGAATAAAATTCACTTCATTCCTGTGGTTACCAAAGCAAAATAAATTTGTAGAATCTACAGGGAGACAAATTTGAGTTTAAGAGAAAGAACAAACTTTTTATCCAGCCATCCAAAGATTCTCCAAAATCTGATCATGACCTATCCACCCAGCTGCATCTCCCCCTACCTTTCTGCATGGTAGCACTGCTCTTGTCAAACTGCAATACTGACTTCTCCCAGGATAAGCCTTTTGCTTCAATTTTGGTCCCCTCTCCTGTCTCTGACTGTCTAAATCTTATATCTGTCCTTCAAAGACCAGATAAAATGGCATCCTCCATGAGGTTGATCATAATTCCTTCCCCTGTCCATCACTTTATGTAGGAGTTCTCCACCTCTAAACTGCTCCTCTAAATCGTATTTAGGATTAGTGATTGCAAGGTGTGTCATTTTATAATGTCTTTATTTCAACACATGTGTGTTTATATTTCAAGAAGGTTTCTTGTAGAAGGTTTCCATTTTAAACACAATCTGAGAATCTTTGCCTAGACCTTCTAATTTATTTGTACTTTTCTTACTATTCTTATGACTTCATGGTTGGATAGTAACAATAAAAATAGCTAACATTCATTGAGTGCTCACTATCTGTCACCTACCATTCTAAGTGTTTTACATACACTATTTTATTTATAGCCTTACAACTACTTTATGAGATAGATACTATTATTATCCTCGTCCTACAGATAAAGAACTTAAGGATTGAAGATATCACGTATTTTCTCAATTATATGCAGAACACTTAAATAATTTTTCTAATAAATAATACATGTTGAAGAAAAATAGCTACTACTTTTTATTATTACTAGGAGCTACTATTTTTTAGTATTTATATATTTAGTATTTAGTATAGTATAAAAGAGCTACTATTTTTTAGTATTACTAGGCCTAAGGCTTCTCCTTTTTGATTATCCCCTGACCTCTTTCTGGACCACATTGCATTGGTATGGGCAATCTGTACTTAATTTCAACTCTACTTCAGAAATTTTTATATCATCAGTCAACTCTAGGAGAATAGTGCTGGTGGGGTAGGGAAGATTTGAGTCTTACTTCCTTGGTAGGTGATGGATAGAAAGAAAATGGGAATACATGAACAAACCATGATTTGGCAAAGGAAGAAACACAGGGGCTTGTGAAGTAAACAGAACAGGACTGAATTCCTGGCTCCTTTACTTCCTGGCTGTGTGATAATGGACATCTGCTCAGCCTTAGTAATTAGGCTAGAAAATTAAAGTGGAAATCTTCACAAGTCCACAGATCTTTGAAGAAAAACCTCTCATATGTATCTGTAGCAGAATTCACATCACTTCTGACCCCATGTCTGACCTGCTGTGTAGCCTGGAGCAACCCCCTTTTCTTTCTGGACATCATTGTCCATCTAGGTAACATGAAAAACTTCAACTGGATTTTTCCTAAAGGTCCCTTCTACTAGTACTCTTGTGAAAAAACATGAACTAAGTCAGGCAGACTAGTCTCCATAAAGGAGACAGTTTTGGTGACTTAAATCATAATTGTTTCCTACTTTGGCCTAGGAAAGAGTAAATAGTGGTAATAACAGTCATTTTTATCATAATAGTACAAAAGAAACATTTATTGTGGCCTGCAGTGTGTGTCTGTTATAATGGGGAAGATTTATACTTGGGTAATGGTATACTTATAATTGGTTGCATTTATACAACTCATAAAAATTTATTAAATACTTTTATGCCCATTAGTGATATTTCATTCTCATAGCAATTTATTGAGGATGATACATGTCATCCCCATTTTACAGATAAGCAAACTAAGTTTGAAGTGATTACATAGTATGCCCAAAGTCACACAGCTAATAAGTAAAGTGCAAACATCAACACCCAGATCCATCTGCATCATAGTCTCCTCGCTGTACAATAGATGCGTTTTAAAATAACTGACATAAAATAATGATCATATTTGGCAATTTGTAAAGAGCGTTCTCATCTCTTAACTAAATTCATTGAGTAGGGTACCTTCTCTACACTGAAAAAGTCTTACAGTACAGATGGGGAAATCAGACATAAACATACAGATGGAAAGTACCAAATTAGTGATGTGAGCAGTGAGAGTAGAGGAGAAAGAAAGAGGCTTGCAAGGACACAAGGGAAGTTTTTTTTTTGGTTTTTGGTTTTTGGGTTTTTTTTGAGGTGGGACTGTCATTGACATTGAAGAAGATTTGGATGAGATGACAGAAAGTGGGTAGGCCTTCCAAACTAGAATAACAATGTGAGGTATGGAGAAAGAGAATGCCCAATGCATGTTTAAGAAATGAGTAAACAGGTTTTGTTGGGGCCAGATAACTCGGCAGAAAACTTTCAATTGTTTGGAAGAGTCTTATTGGTAGCAGGCTGGAAACACCAGGCTATTTATCTCTCATGATAGTGTAGCATTCAAATGCCCTGTAAAGAAGGCCTATGTGGACCATAGAAAGGCCTATGTAGACCATAGAAAAGTCCTGCAAATTTTTAACTGTTGCATGTCCTATAATGGGTCCATGGAAGAGGCAAAGTTGGAACTTGGCATCCTATCTTTTTAGTCAGTGCACTTTCCAACAAAACTCAAGGTCCATAGTCTTGCCTCCTACAGGGACAGTAATATCTAACAATTCATACTAAATATCAGGATGTATAAGGAGATTTTTTTCACTGTCAAGGCGCTTCAAAGTACCTCATCAGTAATAACCTTTCCTTCTTTAAAAGGATTGGAAGGGTGTGGGTCAGCACTGCCTCTCCAGTTTTTTCTCAGAATAATGTACAATCAAGACACTGGGATCCTTACTGCCTGACTACCTTGAACACTCCTCAGATTTAGCAAGGAGTAGGTAATTCCTGAGGAAATGAGACACAGACTTGGGGAAATGGGCAGAATTGATGTCAACTCTAATAAGACATCAAAGTGGAACATTTTCTCTTTTTTTATTCTAAGGCTGCATTTTACCTTGATGGTTTTTAAAATAAATGTCAATTTGAAAAATGAAAAAAGCTTCCTTGTCTGCGGCTGAATCACTCTTTAAGTTTCAGGAATCATCTTTGCTCATTGCCTCACTTGCTTTCTGTTTCAGCTCCCTAGGTATGCTCTCTCTCTATTCATTCCTTTTCCTCTGTTAGTCTCTCAGTTCCCAGAAGCTCATTCAATGATGCTGCCGTTGTTAGCAAATCACAGTCATTAACAAATCATTAAAATTTGGGGTGCAACACTATCAGAAATTTTATTTTAACCACAGAGGGTGTGTGTGTGTGTCTACCCATTTACTGAAGAATATTTCTCCTAAACCACTGCTGAAAGTTTTAGAATGAGAAAACTAAAATGGCCTCATAGAACCTGTCCTTAACTTGGAGAGAAATCAAAGAACCAAGCTGTTCTTCTGACACGGATGAAAGGGTCCATCTCAAAAATATCTGAGCCCACGCAAACTTTCCAAAGAACATGAGTTCAAGGCCGTAGCCCTGGGGGATGTAGTGGCAGCTGGATTGCTACAAGGAAAATACAAAATTCTTGTTTTTATCTAATCCCATGTACATCTAATCTCATCCTTCATGTAACACATCTCTTAATCAAATTCTGTCTAGAGAGGGAGAAAAAGCACCTCAGGAATAATTTGTTTTATTTTTAGCTCAACTAACCCCCAGAGCCATTAACTGGCTCATAGCTTCAGGGCTTACCTAGAGGAAACCTCAGAGGCTTTTGGGCCTCCTCAGTCTGACAGCCCTATCTTTCGTCAGTGCTAAAGTAGTTTAGAGCTTGAACTTTAAAAGTCAAACCCAAGTTCCTCATTTCCATGTTATTAAAACACAGGCATGAGCAAAGCTTAATTTCACTGTGATAAGATCTGATTTATTTGAAGCTTAGAGCCACAGAAGACCTATTTAATTAAACTACGTATTGTAAGTCAAGTCCAACCTTTTCATGCTGCATGGTAGTTTTAAAAAAGAAATAATTTTTAGAAGTTACAATGTTGTCTTCACTTCTCCTTTGAACATTCCTTTGGTTATATTTTTGTAAACTTGAGGAAGTTATATTCCCTTTTTAGGTCTTATTCTTCCTTTATATAAATCAACAGTTCTCAAATTTTGTGATACATTAAAATTACTAAAGGAGTTAGTTAAAAATACACGTCTAGTCATCAGCCATGTTGATAGTGATATAGCACACTGGGGTGTAGCTCTGAAAGCTGATTTTAAAATAAACATCCCAGACAATTCTGTTGGATACCACCAAACTCAATGCTGTCTAAATGGCTGCCCACTGTTAAAAAAAAAAAAAAAATAGGGGGAGGGAGGGAGGGAGGGAGCCAAAAAAAAAAAAAGAGAGAGAGAGAAAGAAAAAAATACGTAATGTCTCCTGAAGAACTGTTGACGTTACTGGGCCATTCAGTTTCCTAAGAGCCTCTGAGTCATTAATCAATGCATTGAAACTGGACAGAGCCCTAAAAATCCTGGTTGATAATAAGAATAATGCCTAAAATAGAAAGAAGATACACACACACACACACACACACACACACACACAAAACGGTAATGAAATGCAGAGCTGGATTTTCTGGGAAAAATCAGGATAGGTACTTTCCTAGGAAGAGAGCTTTTCTCCAATAGGGGTTTCTATTTTGAACAATATTCACAATCTCACTGACTTACAAGTAGGACAATATGTGACATTTATCATCTATGTAAAAAAATAA
>PVKP010038191.1:0-21083 GCA_004027715.1 Plecturocebus donacophilus
TACCATCCTCCCCTCTGCCTGGCTCTGTCTGCCATCCTCCCCTCTGCCTGGCTCTTCTCCCCAGCTGGGTCCTCTGTCTGCACTTCACTGACAGCCTATGGCCAAAGACCCTGTGGCTAGGACTTGTCTTTCCTAAGCCTGAGCCTCATCCTCACCTCAAGCTCTGCTCTGAATGATGACTGCTGAGCTGATCCCCACCCTGCATGGGTCCCCTGTGAGAAGCCCCAGAATGACCCTCACCTGAGTCTCTCCTGAATGGTGGATGTTCAGCCAAAGATGCCCACTCTCCTCAAGCCATCTCATTTCCTTTGGTCTGAGAAAGTAGATATTGGACTTTGTTCTCAAAAATAGTGATATCTTGTTGTTATGAGTTGAAATGTGTCCACCTACAATATATGCTGAAGTCTTAACCCCTAACCCTCAGAATGTGACCTTATTTGGACATAGAGTCTTGTTTTTTGAGACAAAGTCTCGCTCTGTCGCCCAGGCTGGAATGCAGTGGCATGATCTCGGCTCACTGCAACCTCCGCCTGCCGGGTTCAAGCGGTTCTCCTGCCTCAGCCTCCCAAGTAGCTGGCACTACAGGCACACGCCACCATGCCTGGCTAATTTCTTGTATTTTTAGTAGAGATGGAGTTTCACCATGCTGGCCAGGCTAGTCTCAAACTCCTGACCTCGTGATCCACCTCAGCCTCCCGAAGGGCTGGGATTATAGGCGTGAGCCACCGCACCCAGCCTGGAGATAGGGTCTTCACCAAGACAATCAAGTTAAAACGCGGTAACTGGGACGGACCCTAACCCAGTATGACTGGTGTCCTTATAAGGAGACAGAATTTGGATGTCGACATGCACAGAGGCAGGATTCTGGGAAGAGACAAAGGGAGAGGACAGCCATGTGGCACAAGCAATGGCAAAGGATTAACAAGAACAGCTGGCAAACACCACAGCCCGCACGCGGCTGGGAAGGGCCTCCACGAGAGCCAGCAGGCAGCGGTGACACCTTGATCTCAGCCTTCCAGCCTCCAGGACTGCGAGACAACACACTGCTGTCGTTTCAGGCCACACAATGTTTGCTATACTTTGTGGTGGCGGGCCTAGAAATTAATACACAAAGAAAAGGCCAGGCGTGGCCGAAGTGTGGATGGCAGGCTCACACATTTTAAAATGAAATGCCCGTGCTGCTCCTGAAAAGGACCAAGCTGCTGATACATGCAGCAGCTTGAACGGATCTACAGAGAACTGTACTGCGGGCAAAAGCTGACCTTGAAAGGCTACACGCAGGATGCTTTTATGTAACAAACATTCTTGATATGACAAAGTTGCAGAGATGGATAGCATCAGTGGCTGCCGGGGCTTAGGGAAAGGGGAGAGAGGCAGCTGGCTGGGCTACAACAGGACGGCACGAGGGGCCTGCTGTGCCGACTGCCCTGTCCCTTGGCTGTGGAGGGGCCACAACCACCTACGATGTGACAAGATTGCGTAGAACTAAACACACACACGTACGTGTAACACTGGCGACATCTGAACGTCTATGGGTTGTATTCATGTCAATTTCCTGGTTGCGATATTGTGCAATTTCTTTCCACAAAGTAAATAAACATTGTACAATTTACTTTTCACAAAGTAAATAAAATAGTTATTCAACACACTACCATTGAGGAAAACTGAGTCAAGGGTATACAGGATCTCTTTGTATAATTATAGCTACATGACAGTCTCCACTTATCTCAAAATGAAAAGTTTTTTTTTAAGGTAACATTGATTCATATAAATTTAACCCAGGAAAGTAGTCTCTATGAAATATGGATGAAATTAAGTATAATTTCCATCTAAATACAATTCAAGATGTTGGATCCTTTTCTTTAAGAGATTAACTGACAATCCAAAATAAAATTTCAAAATTTCATGTGAATGAACAAACACAAGAGTATTTTTTAAAAGGAGAGCAAAGAAACCTTGGGGAGGAGAAACTTATGGGGCAGACCATACCCTGCAAGATTTGAAACATTACACAGCTATAGTAACTGGCAGAGACTGTAGAACAGAGTAAGTATCCCAGCAATGGACTAATTATCTAAGTGAAAATAATTTATGATAACAATATTTTTAAAAAAGTTAAAAAAGGGGGAGTTTGAGTGTACAATGGCGTTTCAAATCAATAATTGGCCTTGGTCTTTTCCAGTTAAAACATTCAATTTATACAATGAGGGAAAGTCTAGACCAGCACTGAACACTACCTGAAGCTCTTAGGAGTTATGAGAGAAAACAGCACAGGTAATAGTGGAGAATAGCAGACTGTAGTACTCTCTAACAGTTAAAATTAATGACCTACCATTACATGTATGGAAGAAGATTGACCTGGAGAAATTAATGCTAAGGGACAGAGAAAGTTTTGGAATGACACGATAGTGCAGGCTGAGTCTCCCTTATCAGGAATGCTTGGAATGTGAAATATTTCAGAATTCAGATGTTTTCAGATTTTGGAGTATTCACACACACACAAGGAGATATCTTGAGGATGGGACCTAAGTCTAAACATAAAATTCGTTTATGTTTCATATGTATCCTATACACATAGCCTAAAGATGGTTTCATACAATATGTTTAATAATTTGTGCATGAAACAGTTTGTGTCCATTGAACCCCCAGAAAGCAAAGGTGTCACCATTGCAGCCGCCCACATGAACAGCCTATGGATGACTGCCATCACCATCACTCCTGACTCTGAATTTATGTGCTACCTTTATAAGCAATCATTTTGTTACACTTATTCACACATGAGTACTTAACAGTAAAAAAGTGACGTAGCATTACACCAGTGAAAACCTAATGTGCTCAGGGACACTAGGCAGCCCAGTGGTGTCATCAGAGCCGCTGGATCAGCAACAGACAACAGCAACCACAACATTGGGCTTCGTCTCCAGCTATGATGCTGTATTGAGATTAAAACGTTACAGCAGCCCGGGCTCGGTGGCTCAAGCCTGTAATCCCAGCACTTTGCAAGGCCAACACAGGTGGTTCACCTGAGATCAGGAGTTTGAGACAAGCCTGGCCAACATGGTCTGGATGAAACCCTGTCTCTGCTAAAAATAAAAAAAAAAGTTAGCCGGGTGTGGTGGCAGGTGTCTGTAATCCCAGCTATTTGGGAGGCTGAGATGGGAGGATCACCTGAGCCGGGGAGCTCAAGGCTGTGGTGAGCTGGGATCATGCCACTGCACTCCAGCCAGGGCAGCAGAGTGAGACCCGGCCCCCCTCCCAAAAAAAAAATAGGAAAAGGTCACTATAAGCTAAACCTTGAGCCTAGCGCCTAGACGCACAAGCAGAACCCTGGAGAAGTCCCTACCCCCAAGGTAGGAGATCGTAGCTAACAGCTTCTTGGGCTTTTGGTGCTCCGTGGCTGGAGATTGGGGAAGCTACATCATGAATAAGGGGCTTTTGTTCTCTTTTCTGGGCTGAATCGCGAAGCAGCAACTTGTAACCATCTGGCCATCTGCCGGTATCTTGTAGGGCTGCTTACCTTGAAAAAGCGCTAAGTGCTGAAGCACGACAGGTGCAAGCGAGAGAAGACTCTGCCAAAGGGCTCTGCAGGGTTTAACACAAGGGGACAGGTCAGTCCAGGGTCCTCATCCTGCTTATCCTGCCTCAAACACACACCGTGCTCATCGTTCAGTCAGCCCGTCGCATCCTTTCATCGTGGCGCCTGCAGGTGCTTGCTCTGCAGTGTTCACGGCATCGTCTTCGTCATCACTGTTATCACAATCACCTTGGTTCAGAACTGTTTCCCACTGTTCATCATTGGTCAATGAACAAACAGCTGAAGCCTCGCTATTGATGTTAAAAACTTGTATATCCACTTCTTCCAGCATGCTGACAGACTCCGAAGGTAAATTTTTTGCCTGCGTAGGGAGGTCAGACATCATTTTATCCCACTTCACACATGGCATTCTTCCATGTCATCACCTTGTCCGTCATGATCACTGAACATATTCGAAGACCAGAGATCATGCCACGCACGCAAGGCTGTGTCCTTAGTCACTGTGTTCCAAGCATTGGGAACAGCACTGGCATCCTGCATGCTCAACGCCTTTTGAAAACTTCCACACTCACCCCTCTGTTCACTGCTGCTAGCGTGCTGTGTTTCCATGTTTACTCTCCATTGAGCTAAGGTCACATGGCTGAGGTCATGAAGTCACATTTGGAAGGAAGCTCATGGCATAAACATTATTTTTAATGAGAGTTTGAGCTGGAGGATGAGCAGAACAATTGTCAAAGAAAAACAAAATCTTATAGTGGTCATCCAGTCCATCCTCCCTACAGTGACACAGGCCACTGGTCCAAAATGTTTGTGAGACTTATCAGAAAGGATGTCCCTGATTATACATGTCATCTCAGCTACTCAGGAAGCAGAGGTGGGAGGATGGCTTGAGGCCAGGAGTATGAGAACAGCCTTGGCAACATAGTGAGACCTCATCTCTAGAAATAAATAAATACCCGCCAGGTACTTGGGAGGCTGAAGTGGAAAGATTGCTTAAGTCCAGGAGTAGAAAGCTACGGTGAGCTATGATTGCACGACTGCACTCCAGCTGGGCAACAGAGTGAAACCTCATATCTAAAAAAATTTTGAAAAAAGAGGCCAGGCATGGGGGCTCACACTTTTAATCCTAGCACTTTGGGAAGCCAAGGTGGATCACCTAAGGTTAGGAGTTCAAGACCAGCCTTCCCACCATGGAGAAACCCCATCTCTACTAAAAATACAAAAACTAGCCGGGCCTTTGTGGTGGGCGCCTGTAATCTCAGCTATTCAGGAGGCTGAGGCAAGAGAATTGCTTGAACCTGGGAGGTGAAGGTTATAGTGAGCCAAGATTGTGCCATTGCACTCCAGCCTGGGGAGTAAGAGTGAAACTCCGTC
The DNA here is from genome assembly GCA_004027715.1 of Plecturocebus donacophilus. Taxonomy (NCBI): domain Eukaryota; kingdom Metazoa; phylum Chordata; class Mammalia; order Primates; family Pitheciidae; genus Plecturocebus; species Plecturocebus donacophilus. The sequence continues at coordinate 4,910 of PVKP010038191.1, forward strand.
TCAAAAAAAAAAAGAAGAAGAAGAAGAAGAAGTCCCTGGTAATTCACGTCTTACGTTAGGATAATAATGAACTGGTAGAAGACCACTCCTTGAAAAGGCAGCCTTTGCCCGTCACAGCAGTTTGGGCTTATGTGTGCCTGCTGCATTAGCACAACCCAGCACAGTTCTGTCCTTGGCTTCCTTAATTCCCGTTGGGACTGTCTGATCCGCAGTGGTCAGTGTCTTTCTGGGACAACAGCACCAAAACAGTGATGTTTCCTGGGCATTACAGACTTGTACTGGTGTCAGGCTTTCATCAGCGATGACGTCGGCAAACTCGCCAACGAATTCCTCTGCTGCTTTGTGATTAGCAGATGCTTTATCGATACAAATCTTTAAAATTTTAATGCCATATTTTTTCTTAAATTCTGCAACCAACCTTGAATATTCACAATTCCCTTCCATTTTCAGTTCATCATAATAGATTGTTCTTGTTTCATGATCGGCATCATTAAGTGGCATGTGTCCACTGTGATATTGATGGGTCACTTTTCCAGTGCACAGTTGGGATCTTCCTTTTTAGCTTTCTGCAGTGTTTTTCTGTTTTTCGTTAACTCGTATTAGTCACTGGCAGCGCAGAACTTCCACAGTCTGCCCCTCTGTTTCTTCAGGCCCTGTATGGTGGTCATTCCAACACCGTACTTTTCTGTGAGACATTTCACAATTACACCACTGCCCAGTATCTCCAACAGTTTGACTTTCTGTGTCATAGACAAACATAAATGCTTTCTTTTATTATCACTGTTATCCACAGGGGTATCTGCAGACTTTTGTGACATTTTCCTTCCTTCCTTCCTTCCTTCCTTCCTTCCTTCCTTCCTTTCTTTTGTGAGAGTCTCACTCTATTATCCAGGCGGAGTCCAGTGGCACGATCTCGGCTCACTGCAATCTCAGCCTCCTGGGTTCAAGCGATTCTTGTGCCTCAGCCCCCTGAGTAGCTGGGATTACAGGTGCGTGCCACCACACCAGGGTAATTTTCATATTTTTAGTAAAGGGGTTTCACCATGTTGCCCAGGCTGGTCTCAAACTCCTGAGCTCAAGTGATCCACCTGCCTCAGCCTCCCAAAGTGCTGGGATTAAGACGTGAGCCACTACTGCACCTGGCCCACATTTTCAACAACATCATTAGACCACAGAGCAGAGAATAAGCAAAAATACCACTGTGAGCAGTGGACAGAGGCTGGCCTTGGCTCCATATGGGAAATTGTGGGGACGTGTCATGGGTGTGTTTGATCTACACACATGCCATTTCACCACCCTTTGTGTGCACACTTGCATGGGGGAATCTGGGTGTGCACAGAAAAGATCTCTCTCAGCTGAAGAGGGCTGGGAGAGTCTTTTTTGCCCTTAGGGTTGCTGAATAGGGTTGTCTGCCTGTGTTTTGATTGCAACCCACCCCATGATATCAGGTGTGGAATTTTCCACTTGTGATGTAATATCAGAGCTCAAAAACTTTTAAATTTTTGACCATTTTGGATTTGGGATTTGGAGATCAGGAATGCTCAACCCGTATGGTACTATTCATATGAAGTGGTTTTTTTTTTTGAGACTGAGTCTCTTTCTGTCACCCCGGCCAGGTGCCTCCCAAGCAGCTGGGACTACAGGCCAGAGGGCAGTGGAGCGATCTCAGCTCATTGCAACCTCCCCCTCCCAGGTTCAAGCAATTCTCATGCCTCAGCCTCCCAAGTACCTGGGATTACAGGCACGTGCCACCACACCCTACTAATTTTTGTATTTTTAGGAGAGATGGGGTTTCCCTATGTTGGCCAGGCTGGCAGGCTGGTCTCTAACTCCTGATCCACCTCAGCCTCCCAAAGTGCCTGGATTACAGACATGAGCCATTGCACTCGGCCTCATTCATATAAATTTTTAAAAATGTAAACCATCCTGTCTGTTGCACACAGATATACACATGGAAAAGGGGCCTAAGAATACCTGAGAATGGTGAGTAACAATTTCAAGAAACATTACCTGGGAGAAGGTGGAAGACAGGGGAAGAGAAAGATGCAGGAACACAGAGTGGCTTCAAATTTATCTGTAATTTTTTTTATTCCAAAAAATATCTGCAGCAAACATTGAGCAGACATATTAAGATTTAACAAGACTAGGCAGTAAGCTCAGGGATATCCACTGTACTGTATTTATTGATTGTTGTACTTCAAAGTATGTTTGAAATTTACATTATTTAACAACACATTTATATGTAATGAAATAGAGTTCTTTTAAGTATATTAAATTTAAAATTTTATTTTCAAATTTTAAAATTTACTTTTGGCCAGAATTCAGTAAAATGGACACTTTAACACAATGCTAGTTAGAAGGTATATTGATACAAGACTTCTGGAAAGCAAGATAGAAATATTTGTGTAAAAGAAAAAAGCCTTTTAAAATATTCTGTACCAGTTGACTCAATAGTTCCACTGCAGGAAATCTATTCTAAACAATCTTAAATTCATGAGATTTTATAGAAAGATATTTATGACAATGTTATTTTTAATATTAATATAATAGAGGGGATGTTAAACTATGGTAATTTGCAGCCATTAAAACCTTTTACAAAGCATTGGTAATAATGGAGAAATCTCTACTTCATAATGTTCATAGAATAAAGAAAATGCTCTATTTTATACATTTTATTGAATGCTCAGCCTGCATTCAATAAAGCCTGAATATATTTGACAATATTAAGGAATATTGTTACTTTTTAAATCTGATCTTATCATCTTGAGATATATTCTTAAGTATTGAGGGAAACTGAATAATGTGGGATTTCCCCAGTGGGAGTAAGGGTGGCTATTCCTGCTTAGAAGAAAGAATGGACCTTGTGTGGTCACTAACAGGTGGTAGGTTCATTATTATTTCCCCTTTTTTTTTTTCTTTTTTTTAATTTAAGAGACAGGATCTGGCTCTGTTGCCCAGGCTGGAGTGCAGTGGCACCATCATAGCTCACTGCAGCCTTAAACTCCTGGGCGCAAACAATCCTCCCACCTCAGCCTCCCAAGCAGCTAGGACTACAGGCTCATGCCACCACATCAGGCTAATTTTGTTTTAATTTTTTGTATACATAGGGATCTCACTGTGTTGCCCAGGTTGGTCTCCAACACTTGGGCTTAAGTGATCCTCCTGCTTCTGTCTTCCAAAGTGCTGGGGTTACAAGCATGAGCCACTGCATCTGGCCTCTACTTCTGATATTTGAAAATGTCTATAACAAAAGCAGCTTTCATAAGCCTGAAACACACAAAATGTTGACATTGATTATATTTACAGGTTGGATCCAAGTGGGTTTTCCAATCCTCTGCATTCCTTTGTTCAGGATGTTTACATTTATGCCCATTTTAAACTTTTAGGAAAAGAGGAGCAAGTACAGTCATGCCTCGTCTAGCGACAGAGATAGTTTCTGAGAAGCTTATCAGATGATTTCCTCGTTTTGCCAGCATCACAGAGGACTTACACAATTTGAACGGCATAGCCTGCTATGCACTGAGGCTGCATGGCCTCGCCTGCTGCTCTGAGACTGCAAAGCTGTGCAGCATGAAGCCTGCTGAATACTGCAGGCAACTGTAACACAATGGTAAGGATTCGTGTATCTAAACATAGAAAAGGTACAGTAAAAACACCAAATCATCATCTTATAGGACCACCAAGGCATATATCAGCTGGCATTAACAGAAAGGTCGTTAGGCGCCAAACAACTGTAGGAAAAGCTTTCATTTACTCTTTTCCCACTGTGTGGGGGGGTGGGGGAGGTAGAGGGTGGGGATGCATAACAACCTACATTTATACTCCACTAAATTATTCTGTTTGTTTTATTTTATTTTATTTTTATTTTTTTGAGACCAAGTCTTGTTGTGTTGGCCAGGCTGGAGTGCAGTGGCGTGATCTCAGCTTACTGCAACCTCAGCCTCCTGGATTCAAGCAATTCTTCTGCCTCAGCCTCCCGAGTAGCTGGGATTACAGGCATGCACCACCACGCCCGGCTAATTTTTGTATTTTTACTAGATACTGGGTTTCACCATGTTGACCAGGCTGGTCTCGAACTCCTGACCTCAGGCGATCCACCTGCCTTGGCCTCTGAAAGTGCTTGGATTACAGGAGTGGCCACCACCTGTAGGCCCCAGCCCTAAATTCTTTTATTTAAGTTTCATTTTAAGTTCAAGGGTACATGTGCAGGTTTGTTTATAGGTAAACCTATGTCTTGGGGGTTTGTTGTACAGATTACTTCGTTTTCAAAGAGAATTTGTAAATATCTCACAAACGCCTTATCAACATGCTGTAAAATTTTAAGAAGCAATGACCGAGGCTTGGAGATGTCGCGTCCTGTCCAATGTCACCCCTAGACCTGAGAATCTGTGGGAGCTTACAGACCCGGTTCTCAGGCTTCACTTGAGACCCCAAGAAAGAAAAAACTCACCCGCCAAAGAGGAGGATGGCAGCCTGGAAGAACCTAAGGAAGCCAGGCGCAAAGGTGAAGCGCGGTGGCTCCTCTCCGGCTTTTCCTCCCTCCCACTCTCTCCTTCTAATACGAGGCATTTTCTTGGGGAGCAAAGCTGCAGCAGGAATTCGGCAAAGTCGCAGAGCTGGGGCCCCAGCGGGCGCCGGGCGCCGCGGGAGCGATCAGGTGGCAGGAGCTGCGCTCTGCCCGGGCCAGAGCGCACCAGGCAGGTCCCCGCGTCTCCGCGCCGCGGCGACACCTCCACAGGCACTCACCCAGGCCGGCCGCTCAAAGCCGAGCGCAGGGCCCCAGAGGGAGACCTGGAAAGTCGAAGTCGCGCAGCTGGAGGCGACCAGCGCGGGGCGAGGTCCAGTGGATCCGAACGCAGAGGGGACTGGAGAGAATCTGCTCTCCGACGGCTTCGCCCACCCTCTCCGCAGTGTGGACACCGAACCCAGGGCACACTGGGGGTCCTGGAGCAGGAGGAGCGCGGAGAACCGGGAGGCTCCCGGGCTTACGTGGGTAAGGTCCTGGGGCCCACCGGGCACGGCCCGCGGCGTCCCGAGGACAGGGGCGGCTGTGCGGGGCTGCGGCGGCCGGTGGGGCTCCTTCCCCAGCAGGGGTGGGGACGCTGAGTCACGGATCTGTCACCGCTCGGCACCTCTCCTCAGCCCTCCGGGGGCCAAAGCAAAAGCGAAAGCGAATGCGCCTGGCTGGACCGCAGGCCCCAGAGCCGCGCTCGCCAGCTCCCCGGGGCCTGGGCAGCGCTCCCCGGAGTGCCCGGCGGGGCCCTGCGAAGCGGCGGCCATGGGGCGGGAGCGCGGCTGCAGGACCCTGGGCCTCCCGGCGCTGCTACTGCTGCTGCTGCTCCGGCCGCCCGCGACGCTGGGTAGGGAGCTGGGAGCCGGCGCCTGGGCGGGGCTCGGGGGGCCGGGGCTTCGAGCAGGACGAACCGAGCGCCCCATCCCTCCCCCGGCCGCGCGGGGGTCGGTGCCCTCGGAGCGCTGTGCGCTCAGGTCCCCGCAGGGGAGGGGGTGCGGCGCCTGGCGGGAGCGACACGTGCGGGGAGCCGGGGTCGCTGGGGGAGCGCGGTGGCTGCACCCGGGTCACCCACGGAAGGGAGCGGGCGGCCGGGCTGGGGTCCCCGAAGCCGAGGGCAGGAGCAATTCCGAGAAGCCAGTTTTGGCCACGCAGAGCCGCCGGTGTCCAGCAGTTCCGAGACACGCGCGAGTGCGCTTCTCCCCGGCGCGGGGACTGCAGGGCGTGTGTTGCAAGGCACGCGGTCTTCAGACGGGTCCGGGAGAAACGACCCCTCCGGCTCCCAGGCAAAAGTAAATGATGTCAGTGGGAGCTCACAGGCTGGCGAGGAACTGGGTCCCGGGGGAAAACGCGGGGGGTAAGTCGTACACCTGGGGACCTGGAAACAACTTCCAATTCTTAAGCTACCAGGAAACCGGCAGAGGCCGCCGGGACAGGGTGGGAGCGGGGGCTTGGAAGTGGGGGCAGTCTACACTCGCAGGAAAAGAGGGGAAGAAGTCTGCTGATCGCTTTGTGTATTCCAGAAGAATGTGGGTCTCGGAGCTCGGATCTTGGCAGTGAGGGTGGAATGAGCGATTTCTAGAGTTTTGTCCCGGGACCCAGAGGAAGGAGGAGAAACAGTAGCTGGGTCTAGCTATATTCGTGTCAGGATACAGCGCTTCGTCATCTTTTTATAGTCAGGGAGCTCTTGGAGGGTCTGATGAAGCTATGAACTCCTCCCCGGAAAGAGGCACGAATGCATTTACTTACAAAATGTGCATATGATTTTGGGGTCAAAGACCCGCTGAAGGCCATCCATGGACTCTCTATAGGAGTTAGTAACCCCATTATCTATGTGTGTTTTTAAGCAAGACCACCAATAATTTACACCCAGTCGGGCCAGTCTACCCCGGCCCTGGCCAAAGCCATTCCATGCACAGTTGCTGCTGGCTGGTGTGGCCTGCACGCCCCAGCTCTGCGGGGTTTCATGAAGTTTCGTTTTCGTGAGACTCTGGTGCTTGGAATTTCCCCCACATCTGAGAAGCAGAGTTATGTTGGTGACCTGGTTGCTACCTCCCAGCTGGCTAGCAGTGTCACAGGCCCCCGGTAGCCGGCAACTGGGGCAGCTGTATTACACAATGTGAAAGTGAAATGCAGCCTTAGTCAGAGCCCAGCAGCCAGGAGGTGTCTTTCTGGAAAAGACCGAGTAGATGGGGGCGCACCACTTCCAGATCGCTAATCTCAGCAGCTGAACAGCCTTGCTCTTTGACCTTAGAGAGGTGTTGCTGCCTACCCTTCCCCTCCCAAAGCTCTCGGTGTATTTTTTTTTTTTTTTTTTTTTTTTAATGTGGAGTCTCACTCTGTCACCCAGGCTGGGGTGCAGTGATGTGATTTCGGCTCCCTGCAACCTCTGCCTCCCGGGTTCAAGCAATTCTCCTGCCTCAGCCTCCCAAGTAGCTGGGATTACAGGCACACACCACCACACCGGGCTAATTTTTGTATTTTTAGTAGAGACGGGGTTTCACCATGTTGGTCAGGCTGGTCTTGAACTCCTGATCTCATGATCCACTTGCCTCTGCCTCCCAAAGTGCTGGAATTACAGGCATGAGCCACCACACCACCCTGACGTTTTTTTGTTTTTTTTTTAACAGCCTTATTGAGGTATAATTGACAGACAATAAACTATATATATTTAAGTTGCACACTTGGATAAATTTGGAGGTAAATGCATACGTACTCATGAAACCATTGCCACAACCAAGAGTGAACACACCTATCCTACCAAAGGCTTCCTCGTGCCCTGCACAATCCTTACCTCCCACCTCTCATCTCCCAGGGCACCACTTATCTGCTTTTTTGACACTATCAACTTGATGCACTTTCTAGAATTTTTTTTTTTTACACACAGTCTTGTCCTGTTGCCCAGGCAGGGTTGCAATGGCACAATCTCAGCTCACTGCAACCCCCGCCTCCCAGATTGAAGCGATTCTCCTGCCTCAGCCTCCCGAGTAGCTGGGATTACAGGTACCCACCACCAAGCCCGGCTAAATTTTTGTATCTTTAGTAGAGATGGGGTTTTACCATATTGGCTAGGCTGGTCTTGAACTCATGACCTTGTGATCCACCGGCCTTGGCCTCCCAAAGTGCAGGGATTACACACCCGAGCCACTGCACCCGGCCTAGAATTTTATATAAATGGAATCGTACAGTAGGAACTCTTTCTTGTTTGGCTTCTTTCACGGAGAGTAATTATTCTGATAATTTACCCGTGTTGTAATTTGTATGGCTAGTTCATTCGTTTCTACCACTGAGTAGTAGTCTACCCATGGCTAGCCCAGCATTTGTTTAGCTGCTCACTTGTTAAGGGGCATTTGGGTTGTTTCCAGTTTGAGACTATTACATAGAAAGCTGCTATGAACACTACCATGCAGGTTTCCTCATGGACACATGCTGTCATTTCTCATGGGTAGAGAATGGCTGGGAGTAGCGTGGCTGTGTTATCATGCAGGTGTGTAATTTTTTTTTTTTTTTTTTTAGAAACAGGGTCTCACTGTTGTTGCCCAATCTGGAGTGCAGTAGCATGATTATAGCTCACTGCAGCCTTGACCTCTCAGGTGTTTAATTTTTAATTTTTATTTAATTATTTTTAATTTATTTATTTTGAGACAAAATTTCACCCCATCGCCGGCTAATTTTTGCATTTTTATTAGAGACAGGGCTTCAACATGTTGGCCAGGCTTGTCTCGAACTCCTGACCTCAGGTGATCTCCCCGCCCTGGTCTCCCAAAGTGCTGGGATTACAGGTGTGACCCACCATATCCGGCCTCAGATATTTAATTTTTAAAGAAACTGCTAAGCCATTTCCCAAAGTGGTTGTACTGTGTTACATTCCCCGAGCAGTGTAGGGAATTCCAGTTCCTTCACACATTTGTCAGCCCTTGGTATGATGAGTCTTTTTAATTTTAGGCATTCTAATGGGTATGTAGGGGTCTCTCTTTGTAGTTTTAATTTGCATTTTTCTAACAGCTAGCGATGTTAAGCATCTTGTCATGTGCTTATTTGCCATATATATACCTTCTCCAGGAGTGTCTGTTTATATCTTTTTTGCTCTTTAAAAACTGAGTTGTGCCAGGTGCGGTGGCTCACACCTGTAATCTCAGCACTTTGGGAGGCCGAGGCGGGTAGATCATGAGGTCAGGAGTTCAGGACCAGCCTGGTCAAGATGGTGAAACTCTGTCTCTACTAAAAAATACAAAAATTAGCCAGGTTTGATGGTGCGCACCTGTAATCCCAGCTACTCAGGAGGCTGAGGCAGGAGAATCGCTTGAACCCAAGAGGTGGAGGTTACAGTGAGCCAAGGTCGAGCCACTGCACTCCAGCCTAGCCTGGGCAACAGAGCAAGACTTTGTCTCAAAAAAAAAAAAAAAAAAAAAATTAAGTTGTATCAGCTGCGTGTGGTGGCTCACATCTGTAATCCCAGCACTTTCGGAGGCCAAGGCAGGCAGATCACTTGAGGCCAGGAGTTTGAGACCAACCAGGTCAACATGGTGAAACCCATTCTCTACTACAAATACAAAACTTAGCCAGCCATGGTAGCCCATGCCTGTAATGCCAGCTACTTCTGCACAAGGAGCATTACTGGAGCTGCGTGGTGGGAAGGTTGCTCTTGTTCAGAGTGTGAAGAACAAACTATAGTCAGGAGAGTCTAGAGAACAGAAGCTGCACTGAGGCTTTTGCAGTCATTCTGGTGGGTGGTGATGCAATCCTGAATGAAGGTGGTGTGAGTGCAGGAGACGGAAGAGGCCGATGTCTTCTCGAGTCCTAAAATTGTAGAATGTATTTCATTATTTTCCTTTTCTTTGCTCTTCAACCTATAGCCCTTAACTCTTGCAAGCCTCCAAAATCATTATTTAAGGACTAGAGCTATGGAGAAATTCACCTGGCACACAAGAGCTGGGTCGGAAAGCTCAGTTAATAAGCCTGAGAGAGAAAGAAAAAATTGCTGAGTTTCAGACAGTCAGCTGGAGATGGTCTGTACTTGCAGCAAACTCCAAAAGGAAGGGTGCTGGCTTGGCTGACATTTCAGTGGGGAAAATAAGGAAGGAAGGTGGTGGGTGACTGTGAGGCCAGAGGCCTTTGCCTTTTGGGTACACCAGCTCCACTATAAGTGTCCTGAGGGCAGGAACCACGCCCCACACGTCTCTGCATCCTACTGCCCTTAGCTCGTGCAGGCATTTGAAAGGTGGAGTAAGCGAAGGTAATGTTGGAGTCAATTCTGACTCTGCTTTGTGGGGGTGAGGGCACGCTAACCCTACAACCTCTGAACTCTGGACATGAGACCAGGCCCTGGGTCCCTGCCCATATTAGACTCTCTAAACCAACCTGATAGATAAGGGAGTCTGATTCACAGGTTCTGGGAAGCAGAAAGAGGTGTGGCACCATACACTATTTTAGTGACTTCATTTAAATGATCGTTGAGACTTGTTGTATATGTTTTTTGGCTACTTCAGAGTTTTGAAAGTGCCAGAGCCATAAATTTACTCCAATTTCTATGACTTAGTAATTCCATTATCTGTATTCAGAAAATGTCTATTGTATCCCAGTCTTAGGATATGAGAGTACCAGAGAACTGTAAAAATATGCGCACCAATTGCCAGGAGTTTATAATATTGTAAACAAGGTGAGACTTGTTTCTATTAAATATCTAGGGAACAGTGTTATGAGAGAATATACAGAAATTATAATTGAAGTATCTAAAGATGTGATTAAGCCATGTGGAAATGAAGTTATTGCTTCAATTAAATGTATTATCTCTGGAGGATGGCTTGAGTTCAGGAGTTTGAGAGCAGCCTGGGCAACATGGCGAGGCCCCATATCTACAAAAAAAAAATTAGCCAGGCATGTGGCATGCACCTGTAGTCCCAGCTACTTAGGAGGCTGATGCAGGAGGATTGCTTGAGGCGAGGAGTTCGAGGCTGCAGTGGGGCATAATTGCACCACTGCACTCCAGCCTGCGTGACAGACCTAGACCCTATCTCAAAATAAAATAAAATAAAACAGTGGTAGTAATATCTCCAACATAGTTATGAGACAGTCCAACTTTACAAACTAAGTAACTGGCCACCATTTGCCTGCTTGGATTGGCTGCAGTACATTGATATCCTTGTACATTCAAACATCAACTATTCAGCGATTTATCTTGGCTTGAGGACCTGACAATGGAAGAACCATTGATAGACTTCCTTTCTCACCAAAATGACAGTAGATACTGAAAAACTGTCCTGCTACAAAAACACCCAGAAATGATCGATAATATAGTACAGTTGCCTTTTAAAATCCTTAGCTAATAAACAATAATCAACTGTTTAAAGCAAAAATCATAACAGTGTGTCATGGGGTATAACATATGTCAAAGCAAAACATAACAACGGTAGCACGAGGACTTGAGGGAGAGACTGAAAGTCCAGAGTTTCAGATCCTTCTACCATACGTGCGAGGTAGTATAACATCACCTGAAGGAAAACTGTGATAAGGTAAAGATACATAGTGGATGCTGTAAAATCGCCACTAAAATCATACAACGAGTTATAGTTAACAACCACCAAAGGAGATAAAATGGAATCATAAAACATACTCGAAGAATTTATGACATGATCATCTCTATAGAAAATCATATGGATCTACACATATATATACAAAGCTGCTATTAGAATAAGTGAGTTTACAAGGCTGCAGATTACAAAGTGAATACACACACACAAAAATCGATATGAAAAATACTAGCAACAAACAATAAAAATCAAAATAAATATAATACCATTTGCATTGATGTAAAAAATATGAAATACTTAGGGCTATGTCTGACAAAAGATGTATAAGGCCGGCACGCTGAAAACTATAAAACATTTCGGAGAAATTACAGAAGACTTAAATAAATCAAGAGAGATACCATGTTGATGAGTTTTTAAGAAGACTCACCATTATTAAGATATCAATTCTTCTCCAAACTGATCTATAGATTTAATGAATTCCAATCAAAATTTTAGCAGGCTTTTTTTCGGTACAAATTGATACACTGTTTCTTAAATTCAGTAGACCAGGCACAGTGGCTCACGCCTGTAATTCCAGCACTTTGGGAGGCCGAAGTGGGAGGATCCCTTGAACCCAGGAGTTTGAGACCAGTCTGAGCAACATAGCAAAACCTCATCCCTACAAATTAAAGAAATAATAATGAGCTGAGCATGGTGGTGCACATCTGTGGTTCCAGGTACTCAGGACGCTGAGGTGGAAAGATCACTTAAGCTTAGGCAGTTGAAGCTGCAGTAAGCTGTGATCATGCCACTGCACTCCGCCCTGGGAGACAGAGTGAAACCCCATCTCGGAAAAATAAATTTAATTTAATTTAGTTTAAAAACAAAATTCAGTAAAGGATCTAGAAGAGCAAACTCAACTTTGAAAAGTCCTCAGTAGGAGGACTTACACATCTGACTTGAAGACCTATGACGAAGCAGCAATAATCAAGACAGCACGGTATTGGTGTCAAGACAAACAGACAAATAGATCGATGGACTGGATTGGTGAGTCCAGCCATAAACACACACATGCACTTGGTCCTTGCTCAGGATCCTACACAAACACCACTGGAGGTCCACGCCTGCTGGAAAGGGGCAGGAAACTCTTCCTGTGCAAAACCTGCTTCAGATGCAGGAGGCAGGCTGGCTGTCCCGGAGGGAAGGTGCAGGATAACTGAAAGCTCCCACCCTGAGGTCCAGACACATGAGGCCTGCGTGAGACTCACGACAATGGAAAACTGCCCCCAGCGCCACCACCATTGGGCAAACAGGCAGCAAGCACACAGCACAGCCATCAGTCACAGAGGGTAGGATGGGGTGGCTGAGTGTGGAGAAATAACCCACTGTGGTTTAGGCAGGCAGAGAAGGGTAGAAGATGAGTATGGAGCAGCACATGGAGAAAAAGCCTCGGGTACTCCATCACCAGACAGCACCAGAGGCCTTGAAGCCAGTGGGGCGCAGTAGGTAACCATACCAACAGCAGCATCCAAACCCGCCTCAACAACTGGCAAGATCTACTCCATCCCCCATGCCATCAGCCTACCAAAAGACATGTCCTCATCGGAACGGGGAGTAGTGGCTGCCTTTGGACAACAGATGCCTGTGATGGAAGAGAAGGCTTTCGGGTGGGAGTTGAATGGGAAGGAAAATCTCAAATTTGAGATTTCTTCCTTCCCACCCTGCCCCTAACCCTGCCTGATACAGGATGCCTAACCTTCAGAAGCAAGAGCAGAGGTCGTGGAGTTCTAACAGGGATGTGCTAGTGAGGTTTGGGATGTTTTGCGTGGATGCAGGCGACACCTCTCTTGTGACTCACCCACTGTGTCTTTTACCTACTCAGGCCATTAGGGCATTTGTCTTGTGCTGATTTTTATGAGTTCTCTACGTGCTAAGGATCTTAACTCTCTGATGTTGGTTGCTAATGTTTTTTGTTTGGTTGGTTTGTTGGTTTTGGGGGTCAGGGTTGTTTGTTTGGGGTTTTTTTGTCTTTGAGATGGAGTCTTGCTCTGTCACTGAGGCTGGAGTGCAGTGGTTCAATCTTGGCTCACTGCAACCACCACCTCCCGGGTTCCAGCGATCCTCCTGCCTCAGCCTCCCGAGTAGCTGGGACTACAGGTGCATGCCACCACACCCAGCAAATTTTTGGTATTTTAGTAGAGACGGGCTTTCACCATGTTGGTCAGGCTGGTCTCGAACTCCTGACCTCAGGTGATCTGCCTGCCTCAACCTCCCAAAGTGCTCAGATTACAGGCGTGAGCTACTGCACCCAGCCTGTTCTTTATTGAATTTACTCCCAGCCACTCATGCACTTTTCCAGGGGTATGTACCAACAACTGTAACTGAACAACAGCTATTTCTCCCGGCAGAGCTGGGCTGTGTCCGTCAGTTCATCCACTCTCTCTCCTATGCACTATATCCTGGGAACAGAAAGCATTCCAAAATATGTGGAATGACCAATCAGAACTGAAAGCAACAGCAGCCTTTGGGAAGACGATGCCTTATGGGGAATAAGGTGTCTTTGCAGTTGCAAAGAAATTGTCTGACCTGCAAGTAACTGCGTGGCACTTGGGATGAGGTTTTAGAATATCTCATAGCAGGGCCATCAGTCCTCAGGACACAGGGAGCTGATTCTATGAGCCGACAAGGTCTCTCCAGGACCAAGACAGCCATGCCAAAGAGAAGGCTGGAGGCTGGGTACGGTGGCTCACGCCTGTAATCCCAGTAACTTGGGAGGCTGAGGCAGGTGGATCACAAGGTCAAGAGTTAGAGAGCAACCTGGCCAATATGGTGAAAGCCCGTCTCTCCTAAAAATACTAAAATTCTCTGGGCATGGTGGAGGGTGCCTGTAGTCCCAGCTACTCAGGAGGCTGAGGCAGGAGAATCGCTTGAACCCGGGAGGTGGAGGTTGCAGTGAACTGAGGTCGCACCACTGCACTACAGCCTGGCAACAGAGCGAGACTCTGTCTCAAAAAAAAACAAAAAAAAAGCTTGGGGTGAGGAAAGACCTGTTAGACACACCCCCAACTGAAATCCAGTCTTTCTCTCGACTTTTCACCTGGAGACCTCATGTCTCCTTATTTTCTGGAGTCACTGCCCTGTGGCTGATGGGAGACTGTTCAGCCACCAGTGATATAATAGCACCCAGAAAGGTACAGATGTCCAGGTCGATTCAGGCTTTCACAGAAAAAAGGAACATTTTATCACAGAGCAGAGTCTTGTGTTTTTATCGGACTATCCATTCTGGCCCACTATCAGATGTTTCTGGAGTTGATTAGAGCCGATTTTTACGGTTATTCCTCTCTGCCCTGCCCTAACACTGCCTGCCTTTTTCTCAGATATTTTAAAGTAAAACAAAGCAGCACAGGTACAGGTATAAGATTTTGGTAGCAGGGAACCTTTGGTACTGCTAAGCTAAATACACACCATGTGCATACACATGAGGGGGCAAATTTTTGAGATGGAGGTGGGAGAATTTGATCCAGTTAAAAACTATTAGAATAGAAATTTAGGGCCGGGCACGGTGGCTCATGCCTGTAATCCCAGCACTTTGGGAGGCCAAGGCAGATGGATTACTTGAGGTTAGGAATTTAAGACCAGCCTGGCCAACACAGTGAAACCCCGTCTCTACTAAAAATACAAAAATTAGCCAGGCGTGGTGGTGGGCGCCTGTGGTCCCAGCTACTCAGGAAGCTAAGGCAGGAGAATCGCTTGAGCCCAGGAGTTGGAAGCTGAAGCTGCAGGGAGCCAAGATCACGCCCCCGCAATCCAGCCTAGATCCCGACCCAGTGCTACGCATTTCCTGTGTATCCTTTCAGAGATTTAGACAGACATCAAAAATTACCTACAGGTATTGTTTCTGCTTTGCTCACTGATGGAAACATGTAATGCACAGTGTTCTATGTCTCCAGACACACTGTGTCTTGGAGATCTCTCCACTTTAGTGCACAAAAGAGCTGTCTTCGTCTATTGGGAAAAGCTGGGAAATCCTTTGTTGTATGACTATATTCAAATTTACTTAAGGAGGCCAGGTGCAGTGGCTCACACCTGTAATCCCAGCACTTTGAGAGGTGGAGGTGGGCAGATTACTTGAGCTCAGGAGTTTGAGACCAGCCTGGGTAACATGGTGAAACCCAGTCTCTACCAAAAAAAAAAAAAAAAAAAAACTTAGCCAGGCATGGTGGCATGTGCTTGTGGTCCCAGCTACTGGAGTGGAGTGTAAGGATCACCTGAACCCAGAAGGTCAAGGTTGCAGTGAGCCATGATTACAGCACTGTACTCCAGCAAGACCCTGTCTCCAAAACAAAAATAAAAACATATGAGAGGAATGATCCTATATGACATGGGATGCAATTTCTTTTTCATTTCACCATTTGCCTTTAGCTGACATTGGGTTTTGCCATACAAAAAGGTTTGTATTGTGATATGGGCTAGATCACCTTAGTCAACCTCAATTACCAGGTCTGTGTTAATGCAGTAGGCAATTGGTCTTACTAACAAGTGCAGTGGTTTGTTTAAAGGCTACATAGGGCAGGGGTTGGCAAACTTTTTCTGTAAAGGGTCAGACAGTAACTATTTTAGATGCTGCGGGCAACCAGGTCTCTGTTCCAACTGCACAGCTCTGCCATTGCTGCTTGAAAGCTGCCGCATCGACGAGACATAAACGAATGAGAAAGGCAGTGCTTCTGTAAAAGAAGCATTGCTATTCCGTTATTCTTAAACACAGACAGAGGCTGGATGGGGCCCCTGGATCACAGCCTGCTGGTCCGGCACAGAGGCCACCAGGGGCCTCCCTACCCCAGGCTGCAAATCCTCCTGCTACTGCATTTGGTCTCCCGGTCAATCCACCCCAAAGCAGCAGGAAGATGACTTCACTCAGTTCTCCAGTCTGGGGCCCAGCCTTTGCACCAGCTGCTCAGCAGGGACTGACTGAGAGCTTCCTGGCCTGGAACCAAAGCACCAAGCCCCAGCAGCCAAAGGCAGCCCGTTGGTTTCCATGTTTTACAGCTGCCTTGGTGACAACTGTCGCTGCCCTGAACCAGGGTCTTAGCCAGTGACAACTCAGGGCCTAGACACACTCAAATAGTGGGGAGTCTGGGGGAGATGTTTCTGGCCA
>PVKP010038192.1:0-21075 GCA_004027715.1 Plecturocebus donacophilus
CTGCGGCGTCCACTCGCTCTCTGCGCCCTCACCGCGAGCCACAATCCCGAGCTGCTGCTACGCGGCCATTTTGGATCTCTCTCCGCCCGGTGATGAAGTTTTTCTGTTTCTTAGTTTTCCTTTGGCGGACGCCGGTTCCCCTCTTCCCGGGTTCGCTGCGCCCGCTGTGAAACTCTCCGTCCTCAGCGCTTCCAATTGCCGTTTTCCTTTTGGGGATGGGACCAGCCGAGCCCGTCCGTCCCGCACACTCTGCACCGGGAAGCGCCGCGCTGGGTGCCGGCAAAACAGCCGCGCCGGCCAAAAGAGTCGCGCCGGCGACCCGCGTGGCTTCTCCGCCGGGAATCTCCCGGTCTGTGGGCAACAAAAACTCGTCGGAAAGTGCGGCGTCCCCTCGTTCTCTGCGCTTTCACTGGGAGCTACATTCCTGAGCTGTTGTTAGTCGGCCATCTTGGATCTCTCTCCTCAAAAAAAATTTTTCTAATATTCTATCACAAATGAGGCTGAAAAAAAAATTAAAAATAAATTTGTTCTAATTTCCCACCAAGAGACAAATAATGACAACTTGTGATTCATTTGCATTCCTTAAATGCTTTTGTCAGAAGGCCACTGTGGGGCATCTGTTACTAAAGGGCCTTTCTCCATCACATTTTGCTCCTCTGGTCTTCATGCTCCTTTGATCTATTCTTGCCTGGTGTCAGCAAGTTTCCATGCTGGGCACAACTCTGGGAACAGATTTTCACCAACTCGGGTCTCCCAGCTGCTCTCTCACTGTTTAGATATGTTTGTTGCTGACAGGGGAGGAGAGAAAACTGAAACTGGGAGAATAAGGTCTGTGATAGGGTGATGGTGAGGGAGTTGCAGGTGCATTGGGGATAGAGGGGTATGGCAGGTAGAAGAAATGAGAGAGGAAAAAATGAAGCAAGAGAAATAGTACTGTTCAGAGTTGGGTTTCCAAGTATGGTGATATAAAAAATTATGTTGGGAAATCGTTTGAGGTGACTCATATTGGCAGTTGGCTTTACCTTAGGCTCATAGGATGATGTTAATTACAATTGTAGGTTCCTAAGGGAAATTCCATTCTCAGATATTCACTTACCAGGCATTTATTGAGTCTTTATTATGTCACAGGCAAAATGCTGGGTGCTAGGGATAGATACAGATAAGGCATTGTTTTTGCTGTCAAGAAGCTTTTGTAGGGAAGATAGTTGAATAATAGAAAATTATTGATTAGACTGATAAGTTTGCTTGTAGCTGTGCATATATAGAGTTTAATAGTAGCTATTCAGCTACCTGTGGAGGATCAGGGAAGATTTGCCTATGGAGGAAGATTCGGCCTATGAAGACTTGAGTCTTGCATATTGAATAAGTGCTTTCCAGGTGGTCTTGGTGTGAAAGGTTGCAGCAGGTAGTGGAGACAACATGTCAGAGGCAGAGAATGGTGATAGAACATGATATGTTCTTTACAAGCAGTTTGCTATGGCTGAGCACAGTATGTTACAAAGCAGAAGAAAATACATTGGAAAGAGAGGGCAGAGCAGTATCATATAAGGTAACATAAGCCATTTCTCTTGCTCATGATGGGGGAGCCCCCAAAGGACTTTAAATGAAATGTCATGATCAAAGTGGCATCGTAGAAAAAGCATCGCTTTTAGAATGAATTGGTGGCAGTATGGAAAACAGATTATAAAGGAACAAGACTAGAGGCAGGGAGACTAGTTAATTGTAAGAGATGATGGTGGGAGGGGGCCGGGGACGGTAGTTCGTCTCTAATCCCAGCACTTTGGGAGGCCGAGGCGGGTGGATCACTTGAAGCCAGGAGTTCAAGACCAGCCTGGCCAACATGGCAAAACCCTGTCTCTACCAAAAAAAAAAATTTTTTTTTTTTTTGAGACAAAGTCTCACTCTGTCACCAGGCTGGAATGCAGTGGTGCGATCTGGGCTCACTGCAACCTCTGCCTCAGGTGCAAGTGATTCTCCTGCCTCAGTCTACTGAGCAGATGAGACTGTAGGCCCGCACCATCACGCCCAGCTAACTTTTTTTATTTTTAGTAGAAATGGAGTTTGGCCATGTTGGCCAGGATGGTCTTGATCTCTTGACCTCGTGATTCACCCACCTCAGCCTGATCACCCACCCAATCACCTAAAGTTCTGGGATTAAAGGCGTGAGCCACTGCACCTAGCCTACCAAAAAAAAAATTTTTTAATGAGCCAGGTGTGGTGGTGTGCACCTGTAAACCCAGCTGCTCAGGAGGCCTTTTCCAGAAAGTCATATTGTTGGAATCATACAATATGAACCCTGTACCAATTAGTTGTTTCACTTAGTAATTTCATTAAAGTTTCCTTTATGTTTTTTTGTGGCTGGGTGGCTCATTTTTCTTTTCTTTTCTTTTTTTTTTTTTGAGATGGAGTCTCATTCTGTCACCCAGGCTGGAATGTGGTGGCATGATCTTGGCTCACTACAACCTCTGCCTCTCAGTTTCAAGTAATTCTCCTGACTCAGCCTCCTGAGTAACTGGGATTGCAGCCACATGCCACCACTAATTTTTGTATTTTTAGTAGAGGTGGGGTTTTGCCATGTTGGCCAGGCTGGTCTCAAACTCCTGGCCTCAAGTGATCCGCCTGCCTTGGCCTCCCAAAGTGCTGGGATTACAGGCATGAGCTACCGTCCCCAGCTTTCTTTTTCTTTTGAAATGGAGTCTCATTCTGTCACCCAGACTAGAGTGCAGTGGCGCAATCTTGGCTCACTGCAATCTCTACCTCCTGGGTTCATGCAATTTTCTTGCCTCAGCCTCCCGAGTAGCTAGGATTACAGGCGTGCACCACCACGCCTGGTTAATTTTTGTGTTTTTAGTAGAGATGGGGTTTCACCATGTTGGCCAGGCTGGTCTTGAACTCCTGACCTCAAGTGATCCACCTGTCTCAGCCTCCCAAATCATTTCTTTTTATCATTGAATAATATTCCATTTTACGGACACAGTTTATCAGTTGAAGGACATTTTTGTTGCTTCTAGGTTTTGGCTCTTATGAATAAAGCTGCTATAAACGTTTGTGTGCAGGTTTTCGTGTGAACATAGGCTTTCAACTCATTTTGGTATATACCCAGGAGCACGATAGCCAGATCATAGGTAAGAGTGTATTTAGTTTTGTGAGAAACTACCCAGCTGCCTTTCAGACTGGCTGTACCATTTACATCTGACCAGCAGTGAATGTGAGTTCCTATTTCTCAACATCCTTGTCAGCAATTAGTGTTGTAAGTTTTCCGATTTTGGCCATTCTAATAGGTGTCGTATAGTGGTGTCTTTTTTTCTTTTTGTTATCTTAATTTGCAACTCCCAAATGACAAATGACATTGAGTGTCTTCTCATACACTTATTTGCCACCTGTACATCCTCTTTGGTGAGATGTCTGTTAAGGTCTTTGGCCTATTTTTTAATGGATTGTTCATTTTCTTATTGTCAAGTTTTAAGAGTTCTTTGTATGTTTTGGATACATAGCCTTACCAGGTATGTATTTTTCAAAGATTGTTTTCTAGTCTGTGGCTTGTTTTTTCATTCTCTTAACAGTGTCTTTCACAGAGCAGAAGTTTTTAGTTTTAATGAGTCCAACTTAGCAATTTTTTTCTTTTGTGGATTATGTTTTTGGCATTGTATCTAAAAGGTTATCACCAGACTCAAGGTCACAGTTACCTATATTTCCTCCTATGTTATCTTCTACAAGTTCTATAGTTTTGCATTTTACAAGTAGGTTTGTGATCCATTTTGAGTTAACCTTTTGTGAAGGCTTAAGGCCTGCATTTAGGTTTTTGTTTTTGTTATAATGTAGATATCTAGTTGTTTCAACATGATTTGTTGAGAAGCTCTTATTTCTAAATTGAATTACCTTGGCTGGGTGCAGTGGCTCACAACTGTAATCTCGGTACTTTGGGAGGCAGAGGCAAGTGGATTGCTGAGCCCTGGAGTTCAAGACCAGCCTGAGCAACATAGCGAGACCCCGCCTCTACTAAAAATTAAAAAAAAAAAAAATAGCTAGCACAGTGGCTCATGCCTGTGGTCCCAGCTACTCTGGAGGCAGAGGCAAGAGGTTTGCTTGCACCTGGGAGGTTAAGGTTGCAGTGAGCCTTGATTGTGCCATTGCATTCCAACCTGAGCAACAGAGAGAGACCTTGTCTCAAAAGATAAAACAAATTTCCTTTGCTCCTTGTGTTTTTTTCAAGGTGGAAAAGAAAGACTGATCTTTCTGGCTTCCATTATTAGATAGACGGTAGTGCCACTGAAACTGGGAATACAAGAGGAGCAGGTTTGGAAGCAAAAGATAATGAATTTAGTTTTAGACATGCTGATTTGGACATATCTGTGGACATTTGGTGTTTTCAAAGAAGGAATATCCTTTCCTAGATTTCAGGAATATAAGAAAATGAAAGACCATTTAGCTCAATGTTTTGTGTATACAGAAATGGAAATCAAATTGTATATCTAGGCTACATGCAGAGTCAGTGCTAAAAGTCGGCATGACTTCTCTCCATTCAGCATTCTTCCTATCGCAGAGGGAGGGCTGCTCTGGAACTACAAGGAGCCCTTCTGAGAGGTTTTACCATTGCCCTTGAAATACAAATCTAAACCTTGCTTGTTCAACTCTGCTGCAGTTCCAACGTAGTTCCTGGCCTTTCCCTGTTATTATTATGGTCTTTTACCATAGCAAACTCAGTTTGGGGTTTAGGAGGTTGTGACACTGTAACCGTTTTGGGGTCGTGACAGTAATCTGCTCATTTAACCCTCTTATAGTCTGGAAGGCAAGGTCAAGGAGACAATGCACAATGCCTTTTGGGACCATCTTAAAGAGCAACTATCAGCAGCTCCCCCTGACTTCAGTTGTGCTCTTGAACTTCTGAAAGAAATTAAAGAGGTGAGTGACTGACCTTCCATTTGTAAATGTAAAGTTTCTAGACATCTCCAGCTCATTGGAATGTCAGTGGATAGCAAATCTCAACTGAACATGGTCCATGAATCAGTCAGAAACTAAGCAATAAACAGAAATCACACTGTAATTTCAGCAGGGAGGGTTTAATATAAAATTATTATAACAGGGAATAGGAGAAATGAGGACTTGGCTACTAAGATTAAAGAGAACTAAGAATTATTGAATATCATATATAAAGGGGATCTGTCATACCCCTACGGCTGAGAGAGGCCAGCCAGGGACCTCATTTGAGAGGGTATATCTATTCCATGAGAAGTTGCTGTCCTGTGTATGCTGCTGACCACAGTGCACTGCAGGAGCCAAGCACTGGAGAAGCTATTCATGCTGCAGGAGCCATGTACTACAGGAGCTTGCTGAGTGAGCATACCAGAACCAGGAAGAAAAGCTCTTGCCTTTTACAATGTCTTTCTAGTATGTGGCAGACATACCTTAAGGTGACCACAATGTTCTGCACCCTTGTATAATCTCCCCTTGAGTGGATGAGATACGCAACTTCTAACCAATATGGCAAAAGTGATGGTATATCACTCCCATGATTACATTTCATCATATAATACTCTGTCTTAGGAGACTGGAGGGAGGGATTCTCCTGCTGGGCCTGAAGAAGCAAACAGCTATGTTGTGAACTGCCTATCGAGAGGGCCACATAGCAAGGCACTGCAGGTGGCTTTTAGGACCTGGAGTTAGCATCCAAACAACAGCCACTAAGAAGCTGGGACTCTCAAGTGTACAGTTGTGAGGAAATGAATTCTGCCAACAATCTGAATGAGCTTGGAAACAGAATCTTTCGAGTCATGCTTATAAATGAGAATGCAGCCCAGCTAACACTTTGCTTGCAGGCTTGTGAGACCCTGAACAGAGGACCCAGCTAAACTGTGTCTGTACTTCTGACCCGCAGAAACTGAGATAATAAATGTATGTGTTGTTATAAGCTGCTAGGATTACGGCAGTATGTTAGACAGCACAAAACACTAAGTAACACCTTCTACAGATGAAGCTTAAAATGTATCATCTGGAAAAGGAAAGATAGGGAAAGGACTTAGCTCCGTTTTCACAGAGCAGAGAAAAGAACAATGGATTAGGATCTGTGAGGCAATATATTGATAAATGGCATATTCCACCCCTGTAGCTACTCAACTTCTACATGCACTCTTCTATACACATTTGAATTCCTGAAAAGAACTCTTACAAGACAGATAGCTATTTATTATTTATCTTCTCCCCAACTGAGGAGACATGGCCAAAATAGTTTCTGTATCCATCACTCAAATTCAGCCAGTTTCACTGAATGTTCTGTTACCTAAAGGCTAAATCATAAAGTTTACTTCTAACAACTTATATATAAAGTAACAATGGAAAGAAGGAGGAAGAACAAAATGTTAGCCTATACAAATAAACATACATATAATAAGCAAAGATAAACTTTATAGTCCTCGTTTCCATAACTGGTTACAAGGCTATAGTTGATAACCTGTGGCTTCCTTCTTCCACTATTCATTCATTCCATATTTCCCTTGTCCTTGGCCAGAACTTCAGCTAGTCGGGGTTCTTTATCTGATGCAGTGACTCAAACCTTCATTGCTGAAGAGCCTGAGACATTTACTTTCTGCCAAGGCCCAAGAAGCTGTTTCTCAAAAGGCAAATAATTATCAGTAAAGAAGGGATAGATTTGCTCCCAATTTCTAAAGGTCCATTTGTGGTTCTCTTATCGGTGCTGTGCAGCACCCTTATTTGCTATGTACACTTAAAGTGTCATTGGATCTGTAGGATCATAAGGCCAAAATGGTAGAGTGGCTTGTACTACAGTCTAAACTTGCTGCAGAGCCTACTCTTGCTCTAGTTTGTTAGCATCCCCCTCTCCCTCTGCAACATATGGGTAAACTTGAGTGATTCTAATTAAATCAAAATCACTCAAATGAATGTGAAAGTAACAAACACAAATGTGGTGTATGTTGCCCCAAAAATCCAAAAAGAAGCTGGCTGTAGTGGCTCAGGCCTGTAATTCTAGCACTTTGAGAGGCCAATGAGGGTTGTAAGTTGCTTGAGCCCAGGAGTTTAAGACCAGCAGGGACAATACAGTGAGACCTCCATTTCTAGAAAAAAAATCTTTTTTGAGACAGAGTCTCACTGTGTCACCAGGCTGGAGTATAGTGGCACGATCTTGGCTCACTACAACCTCCGCCTCCCGGGTTAAAGTGATTCTCTTGCCTCAGGCTCCCCAGTAGCTGAGGCTACAGGCGCCCACCACCATGCCTGGCTAATTTTTGTATTTTTTTTTAAGTAGAGATGGGGTTTCCCCATGTAGGCCAGGATGGTCTCGATCTCCTGACCTGATGATCCACCTGCCTTGGCCTCCCAAAGTGCTGGGATTACAGGCGTGAGCCACTGCACCCGGCTGAAAAACCATCTTTTTAATTAGCTGCAGATGGTGGTCATGCCTGTAGTCCCAGCTACTTGGGAGGCTGAGGTGGGAGGATCACTTGAGCTCAGTTGGTGGTAGCTGCAGTGAGCTGTGATCATGCTGCTACACTCCAGCCTGGGCAACAGAGCGAGACCCTATCTCAAAAAAAATCCAAAAAGGAGAACCAGTTGTAGTGGCTAATGACTGTAATCCCAGAACTTGGGGAGGTCAAGATAGGAGGATAGCTTGAGGCCAGGAATTTGAGGCCAGCCTGGCAACATAGTGAGACCCCGTCTCTACAAAAAAAAAAAAAAAGAGAGAGAGAGAAAACTGAGCTGGATATGGTGACGTGTGCCTGTAGTCCTAGCTACTCAGGAGCTGAGGTGAGAGGATCACTTGGGCTCAGGAGTTGGAGGCCATCATCATGCCGCTGCACTCCAGCTTGGGCAACAGAGCAAGACTCTTTCTCAAAAAAAAAAAAAAAAGCCAAAAGACCTACTAAGTGTTAACGCCTTTTTAAAAAATGGTGGGTGGCTCAGGTACAGCAATTTGCCTTTCACCCTGGAGGGGATCACTTAAAAAGCTCCTGACCACTGAAACTCTAGAAACTTTACTGAGGTGACAGGCCCCTGAATTTTTATGGGAATCATCTGCTATCCCTAAGTTTGCATGTGTTTTTAAGGCCTCTACAGTAGCTGATACTTTCTGGTCATCAGATCCAGTGGACACATGACTATTTGATTTCAAACTTCACTCATGGTACCAACTTTTTATCAGTCAGAGTCCAGTCAAGAGACAGAAACCATGCAGTAATTTGAACAAAGAGAAGCTTCCACAGTGCAGGAACTTGCTGAGAGGAGTATACCAGAGCCAGGAACGAAGGCCCTTTTCTCTTGCAGTTTCTTTTTAACACCCTCTTTTGACAAAATTTAACATCATGCCAGCTAGCAAAGGAAAAATAATTTAAGGGCCCAGCTCCATTTTTGCAGAGTAGGCACTGAGGGTAGATTTGGAGCTGAGCTGAGAAGCTCCAAATTGGTAAGTGACAGAGCTTGGCAATTAAAATAGATAATATGGAGCAGCTTTGATTTTATTTGTTTAACATGAAGGTAAACAGTTGAGATCTCGCTATGACAATGCCATATTCTATTCAATTGAATATTCGTTGAGCCCTATCCCCCAGGCCCCCACCATGTCCTATGTGTTACAGAAGCACAGGGTTGAGTAAGAGTCCCTCTTCGCCAGGAACTTATTTTTGGGGTTAATAGGCTATTTCAGTGACTTGAAACAGCTCCTATGCCTATTTCATCCTTGTCCTTTGAAGTAAAATAATCTAAAAAATGCCTACATTTTAAAGTTAAGGGACTTCATCACTATGTGATAGTGGGTATTTTATATTTGTTGTACCCTGTATGTCTTTTTAACACACTCCTAGATTTTATTCATCTCTGTATCTCATTCTGCCTAGAAAATCATATACGGTTCCTGTAATTGATCCCCTTAAGCCTTGAGTTATCATTGGCCTCTAAACAAAGATAAATAATATTCCATGGGAAATATAGGGATCCAGCTTCTTGATCCTTAAAAATCATAGGCTAGTATGTCTTTAAGGGGTTGCCCATTGGGTAAAGTTTAGGGCTCTAAACAGATCAACTCCTTTGACTTTCTTTCCTGGGCAGATCTTGCTATCACTGCTATTACCACGCCAGAACCGCCTAAGAATTGAGATTGAAGAAACTCTGGACATGGACTTGCTCAAGCAGGAAGCAGAACACGGGGCCCTGAAAGTCCCCTCTCTCTCTAAGTATGTTCTCAACATGATGGCTTTGCTATGTGCACCAGTTCGAGATGAAGCTGTGCAGAAACTAGAAAACATTACAGATCCTGTTTGGCTGCTGAGGTATGAAACTTGGCACTGCCCCCAAAAACCTGCTTTAGCCCTTGAGCCGGGAAAAGCTGGGCCAGACCTAGATTATAGCCCTTATCATGACTAACTCTTCCCTGCTAAAGACCTGACTAACAACCCTTTTCTCCTCTCTGGTCAATTAACTCTTCTTTTCCAAAGATAGCCCCATAGGGCCTTTTGGATAATCTTAGCTTGATTGATTAGGCCTCCCTCTATAATGCCATAAGGCACTATAGTACATCTTCTTTCTTCTAAGAAGTTGAAATATCCCTTTCCCAGGTTTTCCTTTCTTTTTATCTTTTTCTTTTCTTTCTTTCATTTCTTTCTTTCTTTCTTTTTTTTTTTTTTTTTTGAGACAGAGTTTCTGTCTCAGTTTCTCTCAGAAACAGAGTTTTTGTTGCCCAGGCAGGAGTGCAGTGGCAAAATTTCAGCTCTCTGCACCCTCTACCTCCTGGGTTCAGGTGATTCTCCTACCTCAGCCTCCCAAGTAGCTGGGATTACAGGTACTCAGCACCATGCCTGGCTAACTTTTGTATTTTTAGTAGAGACAGGGTTTCACCATATTGGCCAGGCTGGTCTCAAACTCCTGACCTCAGGTGATTCACCTGCCCCAGCCTCCCAAAGTGCTAGGATTATAGGCATGAGCCACCACACCCAGCCCTTTCCTAGGTTTTCTCTTCTAGTTCACACACTATGAGGAGACAGTGATGGGTGGTCATCCCTATTTCACAGCTCTAAGAACCAAGAACCAGAAAGTTAAAAAAAAAAAAAAAATTGGCCCAATGAGTCAGAAATAGCATCACCTATAATCTTTCTTCTATAATTCTATAAGAAAATTGTTAGCATGATGATGTATTTCTTTCCACTGACTACCCTTTTTAAGAGACAACAGAATGACCATAGTGAAGGAGATCTAGATTAAAGGCTTCGAGGTCCAGAGACTTAGCTATTCCCAGTTCTGCTGCTAACTCACCCTGGGTATTGAGTCCTGGGCCACATGTCATCTTCTGAAAATGCAGGAGGTAGGACTAAGTTACTCTTAAGCCCCCTCCTAACTCTAAAATACAGTGATTTAATGACTTCTTGGGTGCGTTTCCAGCTTACTAGGTTCCATTTCATAGTATAAATATTCTCTTTCACCCTGTGTCAGAGGGATCTTCCAGGTTCTGGGCCTTATGAAAATGGACATGGTGAACTACACTATCCAGAGCCTTCAACCCCACCTGCAGGAGCACTCCATTCAGTATGAACGGGCGAAATTCCAGGAACTCCTCAATACACAGCCTAGTATGTATATAATGTGAGGCCAGGAGTGGGAAAGATACTACCTTGGGTCTGACTTTTATAATGTTAGACAGTACTCTATCTCTTCCTGGTACTAGAAAGTTTCTTATTAGGTGAGGGGAGGGAGAGGGAACATTTATCTAAGACAGAAAGACCCTCAAAACATTTATTTATTGACTAGGAATATCTTGAAAAGAACCTTGGTCTTGAAGCCTCAGAGATGAAGATGCTAAAGATGCTTACACACTCCCTTCCCTGTCATAGGCCTCCTTAATCACACCACCAAGTGGCTGACCCAAGCAGCAGCAGATCTCACCACGTCACCTCCAACTTGCCCAGACACTTCTGACTCCTCCAGTGTGGCCGGCCCCTCTCCTAACAAGGCAGCCAGAAACCCAGAGCCTCTCAGCCCCACAGTGGTGCTGTCTCAGGGCTTCCTGAACCTCCTTCTCTGGGACCCTGAAAATGAAGAGTTCCCTGAGGTAGGAATGTCTAGGGGCATTGCCTTGTTTTGTATTCAGGGCTTCCATAAGGACCTCCCCTGACAGCCTGTTCTTCTCTGGTTCCCAGACCCTGCTGATGGACAGAACCCGGCTGCAGGAGCTGGAGTCCCAGTTACACCAGTTAACCATCATGGCTTCAGTCTTGCTGGTGGCCAGTAGTTTTTCTGGCAGTGTTTTGTTTGGCTCACCCCAGTTTGTGGATAAACTGAAACGCATAACCAAATCCCTGTTGGAAGACTTTGACTCCAGGTAAGCTGCATAGTTCTTTTTTAGAGTAGAAGGTGATATGTGGTATTTAGAACATAAGCAGGTAATGAATGATTGCTTACTGTCTACAAGTCAGAGAAAGGCCCTTTGGAACCATCTACAAAGATTGTTGGTTTCTTTCCATAAGTAGTCATGAGGCTTGTGACAAAGGAAAAAACTTTCTTACAAAAAGCGTAGTGTGGAAGATAGTTTGCTGCAAGAGGGCCATTATCTAGTTGAGTGGTGACAGTGGGCTGGTATCATCACATATATCCAGGACTTGGTCGGTTGGTCAGCAGTACTGATTGAACATCCCACTGTGTGTAGGCCATCACACCAGGGGAAAAGGAGGAATCAATACCAGGTTTGTAGTTATAAATGATGAGGTACGGATGATCCTGGAAAATACCCAGTAAAGTCTTAAACAGGTGTATGTAAAAACTAAGTCCATGGGACTTAAAGAATGATGAGTGGATTCAAGAATACAACTAAACACTTTTCCAGAGTTGATTTTATAGTTTGCTTTGTTTGCTAAGAGGTAGAACATGGTACCACATATAGAGACTAGCAGGTGTCTTGAGAGTTATAGTGAAGACATTGTACCTTCCCACTGGGCCCTGCAGCCTGCCAGGGGCTGGGGCTTGGGGGCGGAGAGGATGGCTGACATTCTTCCTCAAACGGGCCTGGCATCTGATATAGAGCATGCTGGGCTCTAGGCCTATGCCAGGGTTACCCGGTGGGTGCCAGCTTGCTTTCTTTCATGTTCTAGGCCTGAGGAAGCTATACTGTCTGTGAGTGAACAGGTATCTCGGGAAATCCATCAAAGCCTCAAGAATATGGGCTTTGCTGCTCTGAGCAGTGACAATACAACATCTCTGATGGGACAGCTCCAGAACACTGCCAAGAAGGAGAACTGTGTCCGCAGTGTCATTGGTGAGTATGCTTATGGGGTAGTGAGAATGGTGAGGGGAGAGATAGATCCCGACCATAGAACCCCAACTTTTAATAACATGAAGCATGGTCATTGGGTATGTCATTGTTTAGCCTTGAGTTTTTTCAAAATGCTGGGTTGAAGTCATATCCAAATCAGTTTAAAGACTGACTATGGTTCTAAGGATGATTTGCACCCAGAAATTCATGACTTCTAGGTGTGGGATACTGTCCAACGGGCCTGGTTAAGTCATTTGGGCCTACAGGTCGTTCTCTGGCTGCACCAAGAAGTCTGACATCTCCCTCATCTCCCAACAAGAAACTAATGCTGAATTTGGCTGGAAGACACGTTCCTGTAGTAGGGACTCCCCTAGAGTGGAGGCCATGAACTTGGCCAGCTTGCTCCTACCTTAGCCATCTGAAGAATCAATCTAAGATCCTCCTGTTACGTCAAACACTCACTAGATTCTAACTGATGGATACTTAATCTTTTGAATAGTCTGAAATTTACTGACACACTAGTTTTTGATATTTGTCCTTGAGAGCAAGATAGCAACCCCTTTCCAAACAAAACAAATTTCCTTATCTATAGGTAAGTGGGCAGGTTGGTGTATATCTGTTAACTTAGAACCTGGGTGAGTAGAGTGCAGGGAAAGTGTTTCTTCCTGAAATCTGTTTGTTTTTTATCTTCTCACTGTCTTTTCCTGCTCACAGATCAGCGGATCCATTTGTTTCTCAAATGCTGTTTGGTTCTTGGTGTGCAGCGGTCTCTGTTAGACCTCCCTGGAGGCCTTACTCTCATTGAAGCAGAACTGGCAGAACTGGGCCAAAGGTTTATCAACTTGACACATCACAATCAGGAGGTGTTTGGTCCCTACTACACTGAGATCCTCAAAACTCTCATCTCCCCGGCCCAGGCACTGGAAACAAAAGTGGAGTCTGTCTGATAGCTGGGCTCAGAGCCCTGGTACCTTGGATCGAAGAGGAGGCCCATCATCTTCCTAGGGTAGCATCGCCAGTGACCAGCAGACAGTGAGGTTCTGTCCCAGCCCTTGCAGCTGGTACACCAAGGCTGTAGAGATCAAGCGTGCAAACACCAACTGGCCCAAACCCATTCACTAATAAACTTCTGAAGTGTAAAAAATCCTCCATTTTTCCTGTGCTGCAGCTGAGGCCAAGTCCTGTGACTTCACCCCTCAGCTAGCTGAGAAGCCATCAAGCCCTCAGTTTTCCCCTCTCTGGCTATGTGTACATTTCAACATACAGAGCTGAGCAGCCAAGACACCCAGGTGCTAGCATTATTTTCTTTAAGGGTAAAGCATTACTCGGGGGGCCCTGAGAACTCTGGAATTATCCAAATTGTGAGTATAAGGGCTTCCTTTGGAAGCCTTTGTTTTGTCCAGTTCACCTTAGGAGAGGATGTGGTTTAGGGAAGTGAGCTCAATTCTAGGAACAAATTTCCCTAAAGGTTTCAAAGGATGCAACAAGAAGTCAGGGAATATTAAGAGCCTCAGTTCCCTTAGTTGCATGGTCTGAAGCAGTATGCAAACCTGGGGCTGGATAAAAATGGATATTAGCTACAAGCAAGCATTCTGTTGAGAACAATTTCAGCATTCATGGGACCTCTCAAGTTATCCAGAGTTCAGACTTGGACAGTTAGGGTTGTGACTGACTTGGATCAAATTTATTCCTAGTCCTGTTCTCTAGCCTAGTAAGTCTTTCCCTCATCTCTAAGCCTAGAATACCCGGTTCTTCCAGACAGAGGTAATGTGGCCATTCAGAGGTGGAGCAGCCTCCACCCTTCTGGCTTCTCTGGAAGCCTCCATTCTGGGCAGTTGTGGTTGTAAGCTCTTGCTAACATTACAAATCAAAGATGTTCTAGGAAGGATTTGGGCTTGTCTCCTGAGATTGTAGAGACCAACTCATCATTTTCAGGCTGACTGCAGCAGACGAACTCCAGCCTAGTATGGTTGAAATGAGGAAAATATTCTATTCAGATTTAGAAAATGGAAATTCAGTTATGTGTTTGCAAGGCAAGGTGAAGAAAAACAATGTTCTCATCATTTCAGGTGATGGAAGTTGCTGAGTGTTACACACCTAATCTAGGAGGAACAACAGGAGGGGGATTTGAGTTCCATTAGGCCCAGGGTTTCCTTCTAATTTGTTTCCTTTTTTAGAGGGTAGATCCTAAGTGGGTGACAGAGCTAGGTCAACACAATGTGACTTCTACTATGACCAGAAAAATTGGAGGGCCTGGATCATTCACCTTTTCCAGTCTTATAACTAGACAGCTTCAGGATGGGGAAGCCCAGATAAAGTGGTATGTTTAATAAATGGTGAGGCTTGCCCAGTTGGATTCTCTGATTTACAACTATTTGAATTTTTTAAAATTCCACATTTTGGAAGCCTCATTATTTTAGAGGCAAAAGGGATTCCAGGGAAGAAGATTGTCTGGTTGGTGGGTGCAGACCCTGAACTGACAATAGAACCTCGCTTTGTACTTCACCATTAAAATTGGGAATCATCAATACGTTAGAAAATTTGAATTTATTTTCTCATTCTTTCTCGTGGAGGAGACAGAGATCTTGTCTCTAAACAAGGAAAGATAGCTGCACTCAATCCTGCCTACTGGTTTGAAGGAATTTTAAAAAATTAATATATATTCATATTTTAAGTTGTGGATAAAATACATGTAATGTGAAAGTTATCATTAGTGACATTGAGTACATTCAGAATGTTGTACAACCATCATGACTGACTGGTTCCAGAACAATTTCATCACCACCAAAGGAAATCCCATTCCAGTAACCAGTCACTACCCATTTTCCCCTCTCCCTTGCCGCTGGCAACCATGAATCTTTCTGTCTTAATGGGCTTTCTGACTCTGAATATTTCCTATAGATGGAATCATATAATATGTAGCTTTTTGTGACTGGCTTCTTTCACTCGTTTTTCAAGATTCATTAGTGTTCTAGCATGTATTGATACTTCATTCCTTTTTATGGCTAAATAATATTCTGTCACATGAATATACCACATTTTGCATATCTACTCATCGGTCATCATTCAGCCCTTAACTAGCTGAGAAGCCAGCAAGCCCTCAGTTTTCCCTTGTCTGGCTATGTGTACCTTTCAACATATAATGCTGAGCATTTCGGCTTTTGTAAATAATGCCACAGTGAATACTTGGCATTACTTACAAAACTCATATATAAGTTTTTGTTTGAACACCTGTCTTCTGTGCTTTTGAGTGTCTACCCATATATCCAGGAATAGAATTGCTGAGTTTTATGATAATCTCTGCTTAATTTATTGAGAAGCTACCATTTCGAGTTAGTATTTGTATACAGTGTAAGGAACAGGTCCAACTTTATTCTTTTACATGTGGATATCCAGTTTTCCTAGCATTATTTGTTGAAGAGACTGTCCTTTTCCTATTGAATGGATTTGGTCTTTGATTCTTGTCAAAAATTGATTGACCATACATGAGGGGTTTATTTCTGGACTCTATTTTATTCCATTGGTCTATATGTTTATCCTTATGCCAGTAACACATTGTTTTGATTACTGTAAGCTTTGTAGTAAGTTTGGAAATTAGGAAGTATAAGTTCTCCAACTAGGTTGTTTTTCAAGATGACGTGGCTGTCCCTTGCATTTCCATAAGAATTTTAGTATCCATTTGTGTAAAAAAGGAAGTTGGAATTTTTGATAGGGGATATATATATATATATATATATATATATATATGCACGCACACACACACACACATACACATACACATATTTTTTTTTTTTTTTTTGAGACAGAGTCTCACTCTGTTGCCCAGGCTGGAGTGCAGTAGCATGATGGCTCAGTGCAACTTCTTCCTCCTGAGTTCAAGCAATTCTCCTGCCTTGGCCTCCGGAGTAGCTGGGATTACAGGCACCCACCACCATGCCCAGCTAATTTTTGTACTTTTAATAGAGATGTGGTTTCACCGTGTTGACCAGGCTGATCTCGAACTCCTGACCTCAAGTGATCTGCCTACCTCAGCCTCCCAAAATGCTGGATTACAGGTGTGAGCCACCACACCTGGCCTTGATAGGGATTATATTGAATTTTTATGTCAATTTGGGGAGTATTGCCATCTTTTCCCACCCATGAAACAGAATGTCTTTTCCTTTTGTTAGGTCTTTAATTTCTTTCAGCAACATTTTATAGTTTTCAGTGTACAAGACTTGCACTTCCTTGGTTCATTTTATTCCTAAGTATTTCATTCATTTGGATGTAATTGTTAATAGAATTGTTTTGCTTAATTTCCTTTTTATATTGTGCATTGGCAATGTATAGAAAGAAAACCAATGTGTTTATTGATCTTGTACCCTGCAACTTCACTGAGTTTATTATGTCGAATACTCTCTGTGTGTGAATTCTTTAGTATTTTTTATATATAAGATCATGTCCTCTGAGAATAGAAATAGTTTTGGATCTTTTTTTCCCAATTTTGATCCCTTTTATTTATCTTGCCTAATTTCTCTGGCTAGAACTTCCAGTACAATGTCTAAAGATAGTGATAAAAGCACTTGTCTAATATCGTGATTTTGAAGAGAAAGCTTTCAGTCATTCACCATTGAGTATGCAGTTAAGCTGTGGATTTTTGATAAATATCTTTTATTGTGTTAAGTAAGTTGCCTTCTATTACTAGTTTGCTCAGTTTTTTTGTTTTTGTTTTTGTTTTGGTCATGAAACAGTATTGAGGTTTTTTTGTCTAATTAATTTTGGAGATAGGGTCTTGCTCTGTCACCCAGGCTGGAGTACAGTGGGGTGATCATGGCTTACTGCAGCCTTGACCTCCTGCCCTCAGGTGATCCTCCTGCCTCAGCCTTTTGAGTAGCTGGGACTACAGGTGTGTGCCATCATGCCTGGCTAATTTTTGTATTTTTTGTAGAGATAAGGTCTCACTATGTGGCCCAGGCTGGTCTCAAACCTTTGGGCCCAAGAAGTCCTCCCATCTTGTTTTCCCAAAGTGTTGGGATTACAGGCATGAGCCACCACACTTGGCCTTGAATTTTGTCAAATGCTTTTACTGCATTGATTGAGCGGATCATATGCTTTACTTTTTTCATTCTATTAATGACATATTATGTTGTTTGATTTTCTTACTGAATCAACATTGCATTCATGGGATAAGTCCCATTTGATCATGGTGTGTAATCCTTTTAATACACTGTTGGTTTCAGTTTGCTAGTGCTTTATTGAGGATTTTTGCATCTGTATTCCTAAGAAATATTGGTCTGTTTTCTTGTGATGTCTTTGTCTGGCTTTGGAATCAGAGTAATGCTGGCCTCTTCTATTTTCTTTCTTTCTTTTTTTTTTTTTTGGAAGAGTTTGAGAAGGATTGGTGTTAATTCGTTAAACAAGTGGTAGAATTCACCAGTGAAGCCATGTAGTACTGGACTTTTCTTTGTTGGGAAGTTTTGATTATCAAACTCTTTACTTGTTATAAACCTATTTATTTAGATTCTCTTTTTCTTCCTGAATCCATTTTGGTAATTGATATTCCTAGGACTTTGTCCATTTTATCTAGGTTATCTAAATTTTACATATGATTGTTCATAGTATACTCTTATAATCCTTTTTGTTTCTGTAAAGTTGGTAGTAATTTCCCCACTTTTATTTCTGATTTTAATTATGTATATCTTCTCTCGCTTTCCCCCCCTTTTTTTTTTTTTTTTTTGAGATGGAGTCTCTTTCACTCAGGCTGAAGTGCAGTAGCGTGATCTTGGCTCACTGCAACCTCTGCCTCCCCTCCCAGGTTCAAGCGATTTTGTGCCTCAGCTTCCCGAGTAGCTGGGATTACAGGCACTCGCCACCACACCCAACTAGTTTTTGTATTTTTAGTAGAGACGGGGTTTGACCATGTTAGCCAGGGTGGTCTTGAACTCCTGGCTGCAAGTGATCTGCCTGCCTTGGCCTCCCAAAGTGCTGAGATTACAGGCATGAGTCACCATGCCCAGCCATCTTCTCTTTTTTTATACTTTTCAATCTAGCTGTTGATTTGTCAATTTTGTTGATCTTTTTCAAAGAGTAACATTTGGTTTTGTTGATTATCTCTTGTTTTTCCATGCTCTTATTTATTTCCACTCTAATCTTTAGTATTTCCTTCTTTCTGCTACCGTTAGGTTTAATTCACCCTCCTTTTTCTAGTTCATTAGGTATAAAATTAGATTATTGATTTTATTTTTCTTTTTTAGAAATAGGGCTTCTTGCTCTGTCACCCAGGCTACAGTACAGTGGTGTGATCATAGCTCACTCTAAGCTCAAACTCCTGGACTCAATTGATCCCCTTCTCCCACCTTAGCCTCCCAAGTAGCTAGGACTACAGGTACATGCCACCATACCTGGCTAATTTTTAATTTTATTTATTTATTTATTATTTTTTGAGATGGAGTCTCACTCTGTTGCCCAGGCGGGAGTGCAGTGGCGTGATCTCGGCTCACTGCAACTTCTGCCTCCTGAGTTCAGGTGGTTTTCCTGCCTCAGCTTACTGAGTAGCTGGCACTACAGGTGCATGCCACCACACCTGGGTAATTTTTTGTATTTTTGGTAGAGACAGGGTTTCATGCAGTATTTGCCTTTCTGTGTCTGGCTTATTTCACTTAGCATAATATCTTCCAGTTCATCCATATTGTCACAAATAGCAGGATTTCCTTTCTTTTTAAAAAGTGGAATAGGAGAGAGATCCAAGATGGCCGCGTAGGAGCAGCTCAGGATTGTAGCTCCCAGTGAAAGCACAGAGAGTGAGTGGATGCCGCAATTGCAGACGAATTTTTGATGCCCACAGACTGGGAGATTCTCGGCAAAGGAGCCACACAGGTCGCCAGCGTGACTCTTTTGGCCGGCACGGCTGTTTTGCCGGCACCCTGGCACAGCGCTTCTCGGTGCAGAGTATACGGGGCTGGGTGCCCTTTTAGTCGGGCTCCGCTGGTCCCATCCCCACAAGGAGAACAGCAATTGGAAGCGCTGAGGACTGAGAGCAAGCACAGCTGAGCCCGGGAAGGCCCAGCTCTGTGGGGAGGGGCACCCGCCAAAGGAAAACTAAGAAACAGCGAAAACTTCATAACCAACAAGCCGGACGTCCACTCAGTGACCCAATCTGAAAGTTGGCAATTACAAAGATGACAGGTGGATAAATCCACAAAAATGGGAAGAAACCAGTGCAAAAAGGCTGAGAACACCCGAAATCAGAATGCTTCTCCTCCTACAGGGGATCGCAGCTCCTCATCAGCAAGAGAACAAGGCCTGACGGAGGATGAGTGTGATGAACTCACAGAATCAGGCTTCAGAAGGTGGATAATAAGAAACTTCTGTGAGCTAAAAGAACATGTTCTAACCCAATGCAAAGAAACTAAGAACCTTGAAAGAAGATTTAATGAAATGCTAAGGAGAATGGACAACTTAGAGAAGAATATAAGTGAACTGATGGAGCTGAAAAGCACAACACGAGAACTTCGCAAAGCATGCACAAGTTTCAACAGCCGAATTGACCAAGCAGAAGAAAGGATATCAGAGGTCGAAGATCAACTCAATGAAATAAAACAAGAAGGCAAGATGACAGAAAGAAGGGTAAAAAGGAATGAACAAAGTCTCCAAGAAATATGGGACTATGTGAAAAGACCTAATCTACGTTTGATAGGTGTACCTGAATGTGAAGAAGAGAATGAATCCAAGCTAGAAAATACTCTTCAGGATATCATCCAGGAAAACTTCCCCAACCTAGCAAGGCAGGCCAATATTTCAGTCCAGGAAATACAGAGAACACCACAAAGATATTCCTCAAGAAGAGCAACCCTAAGACACATAATTGTCAGATTCACCCAGGGTTGAAATGAAGGAGAAAATGCTAAGGGCAGCCAGAGAGAAGGGTGGGGTTACCCACAAAGGGAAGCCCATCAGACTCACAGCAGATCTCTCAGCAGAAACCCTACAAGCCAGAAGAGAGTGGGGGCCAACATTCAATATCCTTAAAAGAACTTTCAACCTAGAATTTCATATCCGGCCAAACTAATCTTCATAAGTGAAGGAAAAATAAAATTTTTTGCGGACAAACAAGTACTCAGAGATTACATCACCACCAGGCCTGCTTTACAAGAGCTTCTGAAAGAAGCGCAACACATAGACAGGAACAACCAGTATCAGCCATTCCAAAAACATACCAAAAGGTAAAGAGCATCACCATAATGAAGAATCTACATCAACTAATGGGCAAAACAGCCAGCTAGCATTACCAGAAGCTGCAATTTTTGTCTCTGATAAAACACTTTAAAACAACAAAGGACATAAGAAACAGAGGGACGTTACATGGTGGCGAAAGGATCAATGCAACAAGAAGAGCTAACGATCCTATATATATATGCACCCATTACAGGAGCACCCAGATACATAGGTCAAGTTCTTAATGACTTACAAAGAGACTTAGACTCCCACACAATAATAGTGGGAGACTTTACACTGTCAATAGTAGATCAACGAGGTAGAAAATTAACAAGGATATCCAGGACTTGAACTCAGACCTGGAACAACTAGATTTAACAAATATTTACAGAACTCTCCTCCCCAAACCCACAAAACATACATTTTTCTCAGTATTACATTATACCTATTTTAAAAGTGACCACATAATTGGAAGTAAATCACTCCTCAGCAATTGCATAGCATTTCACAGGTTTAAATAAAATATTGGTTGTCTGCTTATTTGTTATTTTCATCCCCTATTCCTTCCTGTCTCCATTGTTAAGCACAATTATTGGCATAAAAGAAGTTTTTAATACTCATTTTTAGACTGCATT
>PVKP010038193.1:0-21061 GCA_004027715.1 Plecturocebus donacophilus
TCTGTTTCCCGGATGCATTCATTCTCTCTAGTAATCTCCTCAACAGAATTCCTCTTCTCTGCCTCCCATCCCATTTTGCTAGGATGGTATACAAGCTTCTGACCCCCACCTGGGAGTGGGCACTCATCATAATTCTCCTCATTTACATCTGTTAAAACATTTGCATACTTTTCCTCCAATTAATCTGCCTTTAGTGAGTTGATTTTTCGGCGAAGCCTCAGAGGAAGAAGAGGAAAGTTTCTCTTGGCTCCTATGGTGCCCTCCTCGCATGATTTCATGTAAACCTTTCTGCAACTCTACTAAATATAATACTATATAGTATTGATGGTGAAACCTAAACATAATTGGTGGAGTGCAGGGTTCTAGGTTCATCTCACTCTGTTAGGGAAACAGCATAAAAAGCCAGCCTGACTTTTTATTTATTTATTTATTTTGAGACAGAGTCTCGCTCTGTCACCCAGGCTGGAGTGCCGTGGCACAATCACAGCTCACTGCAACCTCTGCCTTCCGGGTTCAAGCAATTCCCCTGCCTCAGCCTCCGGAGTAGCTGGGATTACAGGTGCGTGCCACCATGCCTGGCTAATTTTTTTTTGCATTTTTAGTAGAGACAAGGTTTCACTGTGTTGGCTAGGCTGGGCTTGAATGCCTGACCTCAAGTGATCCACCCACCTCAGCCTCCCAAAGTGCTGTGATTACAGGTGTGAGCCACTGAGCCCGGCCACAGTGACACCATTTAAAAAATTAACTCCAGGCCGGGCACACATCTGTAATCCCAGCTGCTCAGGAGGCTGAGACAGGAGAATCATTTGAACCTGGGTGACAGAGGTTGCAGTGAGCCAAAATCACACCACTGCACTCCCGCCTGGGTGACAGAGTGAGATTCTGTCTCAAAAAAAAAAAAAAAAAACATATCAACTCCGTATTAAAACTAACCAGGCATGGACCAGGTGCAGTGGCTCATGCCTGTAATCCCAGCATCTCAGAAGGTCAAGGGAGGCAGATCACTTGAGGGCAGAAGTTAGAGACCAACTTTGCCAACATAGGGAAAACTCATCTCTACAAAAATTAGCTGGGCATGGTCGTGGGGGCCTGTATTCCCAGCTACTTGGAAGACTGAGGCAGGAGAATCACTTGAACCCAGGAGGCAGAGGCTACAGTGTGCTGAGATCACGCCACTGTACTCCAGCCTGGGTGACAGAACGAGATCTTTTCTCAATAAATAAATGAATTAAATAAAACTAGCTAGGCATGTTCCTTGCCAGTCACAACCCATGGTCATAAGATGTTTATCGCTAAGAAAGCAGCTTGAAAATGCCTGCAAGGGCAAACTCCTACCACAACAGAATGTCTACATACCCTGTGACTGCATAACAATTATGCTTGTAAGATAGTCATAATTGTGGGGCGTGGTGATTCACACCTGTAATCCCAGCACTTTGGGAGGCCGAGGCGTGCAGATCACTTGAGGCCACAAGTTCGAGACCAGCCTGACCAACATGGTGAAACGCGTTTCTAGTAAAAATACAAAAAATTAGCTAGGCATGGTGGCGCGTGCCTGTAGTCCCAGCTACTCACAAGGCTGCGGCAGGAGAATCACTTGAACCTGGGAGGCAGAGGTTTTAGTGAGCCAAGATTGTGCCACTGACACTGACTCCAGCATGGGTGACAGATTGAGACTCTGTCTCAAAAATAATAAAATAAAATAAAGAAGAAAAAAGACAGTCATAGTTATGCTTCTTCTTTTTTTTTTTGAAAGAAAGAAAAAGAGAGAAAAGGAGAAAGAAACAAAGAGCAAAAGAAAGAAAAAAAGAAATGAAAGAGAGAAAGAGGAAGAGAAAGAGGGAGAGAGAATGGGATTCTTGTTTTATTGCCCAGGCTAGAATGCAGTCTGAAAATGGGTATTAAAAACCTCTTCTATGCCAATAATTGTGCTTAACAATGGAGACAGGAAGGAATAGGGGATGAAAATAACAAACAAGCAGCCAACCAATATTTTATTTAAATCTGTGAAATGCTATGCAATTGCTGAGGAGTAATTTACTTCCAATTATGTGGTCACTTTTAAAATAGGTGTAATGTGATACTGAGAAAAATGTATGTTTTGTGGATTTGGGGAGGAGAGTTCTGTAAATATTTGTTAAGTTTACTTGTTCCAGGTCTGAGTTCAAGTCCTGGATATCCTTGTTGATTTTCTATCTCTTTGATCTGTCTAATATTGACAGTGTAGTGTTAAAGTCTCCCACTATTATTGTGTGGGAGTCTAAGTCTCTTTGTAAATCATTAAGAACTTGCCCTGTGTATCTGGGTGCTCCTGTAATGGGTGTGTATATATTTAGGATCGTTAGCTCTTCTTGCTGCATTGATCCTTTCACCACCATGTAATGTCCCTCTTTGTTTCTTATGGTCTTTGTTGTTTTAAAGTCTGTTTTATCAGAGACAAAAATTGCAGCTTCTGGTAATGCTAGCTGGCTGTTTTGCCCATTAGTTGATGTAGATTCTTCATTATGGTGATGCTCTTTACCTTTTGGTATGTTTTTGGAATGGCTGATCCTGGTTGTTCCCGTCCATGTGTAGTGCTTCTTTCAGAAGCTCTTGTAAAGCAGGCCTGGTGGTGATGAAATCTCTCAGTACTTACTTGTTCGCAAAAAATTTTATTTTTCCTTCACTTATGAAGCTTAGTTTGGCTGGATATGAATTCTAGGCTGAAAGTTCTTTTCTTTAAGGATGTTGAATGTTGGCCCCCACTCTCTTCTGGCCTGCAGGGTCTCCACTGAGAGATCTGCTGTGAGTCTGATGGGCTTCCCTTTGTGGGTAACCCGACCCTTCTCTCTGGCTGCCCTTAGCATTTTCTCCTTCATTTCAACCCTGGTGAATCTGACGGTTATGTGCCTTGGGGTTGCTCTTCTTGAGGAATATCTTTGTGGTATTCTCTGTATTTCCTGGACTTGAATATTGGCCTGCCTTGCTAGGTTGGGGAAGTTTTCCTGGATAATATCCTGAAGAGTATTTTCCAGCTTGGATTCATTCTCTTCTTCACATTGAGGTACACCTATCAAACATAGATTGTCTTCTCACATAGTCCCATATTTCTTGGAGACTTTGTTCATTCCTTTTGGCCCTTTTTTCTCTAATCTTGCCTTCTTGTTTTATTTCACTGAGTTG
Source organism: Plecturocebus donacophilus (assembly GCA_004027715.1). Classification (NCBI taxonomy): domain Eukaryota; kingdom Metazoa; phylum Chordata; class Mammalia; order Primates; family Pitheciidae; genus Plecturocebus; species Plecturocebus donacophilus. The sequence goes on from PVKP010038193.1 coordinate 3,163, forward strand.
ATCTTCCACCTCTGTCATCCTTTCTTCCGCTTGGTCAATTTGGCTGTTGAAACCTGTGCATGCTTCGCGAAGTTCTCGTGTTGTGTTTTTCAGCTCCATCAATTCACTTATATTCCTCTCTAAGTTGTCCATTCTCGTTAGCATTTCGTTAAATCTTCTTTCAAGGTTCTTAGTTTCTTTGCATTGGGTTAAAACATGTTCTTTTAGCTCACAGAAGTTCTTTATTATCCACCTTCTGAAGCCTGATTCTGACAGATCATCACACTCATCATATGTCAGGTCTTGTTCCCTTGCTAATGAGGAGCTGCGATCCCCTGTAGGAGGAGAGGCATTCTGATTTCGGGTGTTCTCAGCCTTTTTGCACTGATTTCTTCCCATTTTTGTGGATTTATCCACCTGTCGTCTTTGTAATCGCCGACTTTCAGATTGGGTCTCTTAGTGGACGTCTGGGTTGTTGGTGATGAAGCTTTTTCCGTTTCTCAGTTTTCCTTCAGTGGACGCCCCTTCCCCACAGAGCTAGATCTTCCTGGGTTCAGCTGTGCTTGCTGTGAAACTCTCAGTCCTCAGCACTTTCAATTGCCATTCTCCTTGTGGGAATGGGACCAGCCAAGCCCGACTAAAAGGGCACCCAATCCCGTACACTCCGCACTGAGAAGCGCCACGCCGGCCAACAGAGTCGCACTGGCGACCCATGTGGCTCCTCTGCCGGGAATCTCTCAGTTTGTGGGCAACAAAAATTCCTCTGAAATTGCAGCGTCTACTCTTTCTCTGAGCTTTCACTGGGAGCTACAATCCTGAGCCGCTGCCAATTGGCCATCTTGGATCTCTCTCTCGCTTCTTTTTTTTTTTTTAAAGACGGGGTTTCACCATATTGGTCAGGCTGGTCTCGAACTCCTGATCTCAGGTGATCCGCCCGCCTCAGCCTCCCAAAGTGCTGGGATTACAGGTGTGAGCCACTGCGCCTGGCCATAGTTATGCTTTTATGTACTTATGCCCTAAAAAAGTAATAATAATAAGGATAGTTTATTTAATTCCACAGAATAACAGATTTTGTCATGCTATCATGTCATGCTGTTGCCTGTAATCCCAGCACTTTGTGAGGCCGAGGCGGGTGGATCACTTGAGGTCAGGAGTTCAAGACCAGCCTGGCCAACATGGTGAAACCCCATCTCTACTAAAAATACAAAAATTAGCTGGGTGTGGTGGTGCTCATTTGTAATCCCAGCTACTCAGGAGGCTGAGGCAGGAGAATCGCTTGAATCCAGGAGGTGGAGGTTGCAATGAGCCGAGATCACACTACTTACTGCACTCCAGCCTGGGTGGCAAGAGTGAAACTCCGTCTCAAGAAAAGAAGAGTTGGCGCATTCCTCCTCCTCTTGCTTTTTGAGGACACCCTACTCTGTAACTGAGTAGCTTTCAATCAACTATCTCTTCTCACTGCACCCTGTGGCTTGCCTTGAATTCCTTCCTGCAGGAGATCCAAGAATCCTCTCTTGGGGTTTGGATGAGAACGCCTTTTTCCAGCAACAACTCCACACTTCCTGTGAATCAGGGTGCTACTAAGGTAGGACAAGCCGGAACAGCAGGGATAGAGTTGCCTTTTCTGAAACAAGGGGAAACGCCACAGTGGGGAAGGAGGAGGAATTTCTTGAAGGGAAACAAGATAAAAAGGATAAGGAACCCAGAGACTCAGAATTGTGTCACAGTCTACATATATTGGTACTGAGGGGACAGGAGAGGCAGAGAGATGGGAGGAGGGTGGGGTAACTCCGGGAATTCTCAACAGAAGGTAAGGATGTGTGCCAGAGGGGTGGGAGGCTGGGAGAGGGAGACAGGGTGGAAGAAAGGTCAGGGGAAGAAGTGGCCCCACCCCCCTGCCTGCGGAGAATCGAAAGATCAGGGAGGTGCTAGTGTGTGAAATGTTTATTTTTTCCAAAGGCTAAAAATACAGTGAAAAGGAAACACACACACATAAACTAACCCAGCCAGAAACGGGGAAAAGTGGTCACAGCGACAGCTGAGAAATCTGAGACAGGAATTTCAGGAACTGGGATAACTCAGTGACCTGAGCTTGGAAATTCCACCCCGTGACGAGGCTCTGGAGAGCGACTGCTTCCCATCAGCGTCTAGAACACTTTCCAGCAGCCTGAGGTGGGGCAGAGAGGGAATAAGGGAATAAGCCAGGCGGAGGTGAATGCCCCCAACTGAGAGGGCAGACCTGTTGCCTCCAGGGAATGTGGGCGTGGGATGGATAAGGCGTGGGACCCCCCATTTAGCCCACTCTCAGAATAATCATAACTACCTTAACAACAACCCCTTACTAAGATGCCAACAGTCTTGTGAAGTAGTATCATCCCCACTTTATAGATGAGGACACAGAGGCACAGAGAGGTTAAGCAATTTGACTGAGGTCTCACTCACAGCAGGCAAATAGCAGTGCTAGGAACCTTTCTCTTTTTTAAATTTTATTATTATTATTTTTTAATAGAGACGGGGTTTCACCATGTTGGCCAGGATGGTCTCGATCTCTTGATCTCATGATCCGCCTGCCTCAGCCTCCCAAAGTGCTGGGATTACGGGCATGAGCCACCACGCCCGGCCGCTAGGAATCTTTCTGAGATCATAGAGCCCTTTCCTGACCATCTAATGAACGGTACATACCCAGTACCCAGGAAAAAGCCTTATAATGAATTTATACATATTCCATCCAGTTTCAGGGAGTTCAAAGAGCCCCTAAGCCCATTCCATGGGAAAGAAATTGGACAGTAGGCAAGTGTTGAATGATCTCCCACCCTTGTTCCCAACCCGAGGGTCTAGCAAAGAAAGCCACAGTGCATATGGGGGAGGGTGGCTTACAGCAATTGCACACCACCCCTTCCTTGAAACCTCTACTAGCCTGGGACCTGGGTTTTGCCCTAGCTGGTTTGAGAGGCCTCCCCAACCTGCTCTGGCACAAGGTGGTGATCGGGTGGCAGCTGGGAGGGGGTGCGCTGGGAAAGCCATGACAGACTTTGTGGGGAAGCCGGAATTGTGCTATATTGGAGGACAACACCTCTCCCTCACCCCCTCAGGGTATCCTTTTTCGGGCTGAGATTTGGAACTGTCCAGTCTGAAGAGATGAAGGCCTCCTCCCTTAATTAAATGCCCAGGGGTTGCTATGGAAACCAGAGCTTCCAAATCCCGGCCAGACAATTGTCTCCAGTGAAGCTTCAGGGGCCTTGCTGGGGACAGGAATGGGGCCAGAGGGTGAGAAAAAAGGGGGTACCAGCTGAGGAGCTCAGCCTCCTCTCTCCCTGGGGCTGTGGGAAGGGGCCTCTCAGAGCCAAGGGGTCTGAGACAGGGGCAACCCTCCTGGAAAGGGGAGGCAATGGGGGTGGGTAGCTGGAGCCAGGCACTGCCCAGAACTGAACACCTCCTTTGTTCCCAGAGGGGAAAGCCAGCCAAGTTGGTAAACAAAGGGAAGAGGCCAGAGGGCAGACAGCTAAGTGATAAGGCCGGACAGGGACTGCAGAGAGCTGAGTAATGGAGCCCCAGAGACGAGGGAAATCAACTGACAGGCAGGACACGCAGCAGGCCTGCATACATTGTCACACCGACGAACACAGTCACAGTGGTCACACCGGACACACAGGTGTTCCTACAGAAACACTGGTCTTCAGGGACACTCACGTTCCCTGCTCCTTTGCCCCCGACCTCTCCTCTGGAGGTCCTTAGTCCCTCCTTTGGAATGTTTATGGAAGGCAGAAGGCAGGCCTCTCTTTCATGAGTGTGGGCTCCCACAGGTGAGCTGCACGCAGGGTTCAGGGACGTCAGCAGGTCATGGATCCTGTTACCACACTTTGAGAGGAGACACCCCCGTGTGGAAAACATCGCAACACAGATCATTCACTTATGTGCCGGGCACCGTGCCGAAGGCAATACAATCTCTAGCTTCATGCCCCCTGCAACTCTGTGAGGTAAAAATGACTGTCTTCTTTTACTAGAGAGAGAATCTGAAGGGAACTTAGGCACATCACAGTAGGTAAGTGGAAGAGCTGGGATTAGGATTAAACCCAGGTTTGTCTGACTCTTCCCATTTTTCCTACATTTGCTTCAGAAACTTCTTGGAAACTTTTCTGAGCAAGCCGACTCTGTTCTCATCCCTTCTCTCTCCCACTCGGTGTTACCTAAATACTTCTCTAGAAGCAGTTCCCAATTTGCAAGCTGGTTTTTTAAAGGGTTTATATATAACTTGGTTGTTTGGAACCCAAACACATTTTTCCCAGAGAAAAAATGTAAAATGGGCCAGGCACGGTGGCTCACGCCTGTAATCCCAACACTTCGGGAGGCCAAGGTGGGCAGATCATGGGTCAGGAGTTTGAGACCAGCCTGGCCAATATGGGGAAACCCCGTCTCTACTAAAAATACAAAAAATTAGCCAGGAGTGGTGTCCCATGCCTGTAATCCCAGCTACTTGGGAGGCTGTGGTGGGAGAATTGCTTGAACCTGGGAGGTGGAGGTTGTGGTGAGCAGAGATTGTGCCATTGCACTCCAGCCTGGGCAACAAAGCAAGACTCTGTCTCAAAAAAAAAAAAAAAGTTAAATGTGTCCAGAAAGGCCACTTGACCCAGAATGTAGGTAGCTGACAATGTTACCTCTAGTTCAGGATTAGCCTAGGGACCCAACCATCAGTAATAACTGTTTTCTGAGAAATATGTCTGGTTACACTGTGAGAAAGAAACAACGTTCTTTTTTCACTTTCTTTTCCTTCTCCTTCCTCATTCTGCCAGATCTGTATTGCAGTTCCTGGAGAGCCTGGGGCAATGAGAATAGATGGCAAATATGGTGCTGACCAAAGGGAGTTTCTTGAGAAGGGTAGAGAAGAAGGGTAGAGGCTAGCCGTGGTGGCTCACACCTGTAATCCCAGCACTTTGGGAGGACAAGGCAGACGGATCACCAGAGGTCAGGAGTTTGAGACCAGCCTGACCAGCAGGGTGAAACCCTGTCTCTACTAAAAATACAAAAATTAAGCAGGCATGGTGGCAGGCACCTGTAGTCCCAGCTACTGGGGAAGCTGAGACAGGAGAACTGCTTGAACCCAAGAGGCAGAGGTTGCAGTGAGCCAAGATCGTGCCACTGTATTCCAGCCTGGGTGATAGAGCAAGACTCCATATTAAAAAAAAAAAAAAAAAAAGGAGAGAGAGAGAGAAGAAAAGTAGAGAAAGGAGTTTATTGAGAACGGGAGGAAAGGGTTCACAATCCAAGCCTTCCTGAGCTGAAAGAACTGTTGAGATGGCCCAGTGAAAGCTGAGGGCAGAGGGAGTGGTCAGGAGGACAGCTGCCTGTTCCCGTTTCAAGGACACAGCTCCAGACAGCCAGTCTAGGACCAAGGGGTGGCAGATGATCAGATTTTTCTTCACTAAGAAGAACTTTCTAACTATTAAATCTCTCCAGAAGCAAATGGGCCTCTTGGTGAAGTAGTGAGTTCTCTGCTGCTAGGAATATTCAAGAAGGTAAATAGCCTATTGAACATATGGTGAAAGAAAAGAAGCATTGGACCAGTAGACTTCTGAGATTCCTCTAAATTTATAAACCCATTTAGCAAAATGTTATGTAGTATCTATATGTGCTCAGCACTATGCAAGAAACAAAGTTTATAGCAGGAGTTCTTGCCCTCATAGAGCTTACAGTGTAATGGGAGAGTCAAGCATTAAATAAACACAACTGAATATAATTTAATTTTTATATATTTACTTTTTAGTGACAGGGGTCTTGGCCATGTTGCCCAGACTAGTTTCAAACTCCTGGCCTCAAGTGATTCTCCTGTCTTAGCCTCCCAAAGTGCCGGGATTATAGGCATGAGCCACCACACCTAGCCCACAACTGAATATATAATTTCAAATTGTGATACAGATTAGAATGGAAAATAATAAGGTACTACTATGAGAGACTAAGAGAAGGGATTTAATTCAGAGGGACTCTTTGAGGAACTGACAGTGAGGCCAAGATCTGGAGGATGAGTGGGGTCAGCCTGGAAAAGAGAAGGTGTATGTGTACGGGGAAGGGTTCAGGGTAGAGGCAACGTCAAGGAAGAAGGCCCTAGGGCAGGAAAGAACAGTGTGACAGGAAAATTGGGAGTGAGGGGAGAGGAGCAAGAGATGACATTGACAAGGGAGGCGGGGCGAGATCTCAGGGGACACTAGGCGCTTCCATGTTGCCTAATACCCTGACCTTATCTCTTGCTCTTTTTTTTTTTTTTTTTTTTTTTTAATTTTTAGATACGGGGGAGAGTCTCACTGTGTTGCCCAGGCTGGAATGCAGTGGCTAATCACAGGGGCAATCGTAGCACATGGCAGCCTTAAACTCCTGGCTTCAAGCCATCCTCCCGCCTCAGCCCCTGAGTAGCTAGAACTACAGGCGTGTGTCACCATGCCCAATTTGACCTTATCTCTCTCTCTCTCTCTCTCTTTTTAAGACAGAGTTTCCCTCTTGTTGCCCAGGCTGGAGTGCAGTGGTGCAATCTCAGCTCACTGCAACCTCTGCCGCCTAGGTTCAAGCGATTCTTCTGCCTCAGCCTCCTGAGTAGCTGAGATTATAGTCGTGCACCACTGCACCTGGCTACTTTTTTGTATTTAGTAGAGACAGAGTTTCACCATGTTGACCAGGCTGGTCCTGACCTCAGGTGATCCACCCGCCTCGGCCTCCCAAAGTGCTGGGAGTACAGGTGTGAGCCACGCACCCCCCCTGACCTTATCTCTCGGCTAGTTGCCCCTCTCCAGTCCTGGGCCCTGGGCCTTGGTCTCCAGCAGCTCCCTGCAGTTGCAAGGCCGCACCATTCCCCACGACTCCTCCCACTTCCCCAGGACCTCTTCATAGTAGCAGGTGCTCCTTGTACCTTATCAGGGTCCCCAGGAGGTGGAATGGTAGAATTCTCATGTTCAGGTTCAATTCATTGCCTTTGCAATGACCTTCCCTCTCAAGAGATAGCGTAGTTTGGTGGTGAAAAGCACGAACTCTGGAGCCAAACTGCCTGGGTTTAGATAGTGGCTTTGTCACTTACTTGCTGTTTGACTTTGCCAAGTTACTGAACTGCTTCAGGCCTCATGTGTAAAATGAGGATGACCATGATTATCTCCTGGGAGAGTTATGAAGTAGTATTTGCTAAGTGTTTAGGACAGAGCCTGGAATATAGGTACCAGGATAATCTTCCCCTTATCTTCAGGGAATGCATTCCAAGACCCCCAGTGGATGCATGAAACTGCAGATTGTACCAAATTCTATATGGGCCATGTTTTTTTTCTATACATACTTACCTATGATAAAGTTTAATTTTAAAATTAGGCACAGTAAGAGATTACCAACAATAACTAATAATAAAGTAGAACAATTATAATGATATGCCAGTATCACTACTCTTGTGCTTTGGAGCCATTATAAAGTAAAATAAGGGGTCCTTTTTTTTTTGAGACAGAGTCTTGCTCTGTCGGCTAGACTGGAGTGCAGTGGCGCAATCTTGGTTCACTGCAACCTCTGCCTCCCAGGTTCAAGTGATTCTCGTGCCTCAGTCTCCTCAGTAGATGGGCTTACAGATGTGCACCACTATGCCTGGCCAAAATAAAGGTTACTTGAACACAAGCACTGTGATACCGAGGCAGTGGATCTGATAGCTGAGATGGCTACTAAGCGATAACAGGTGGGCAGTTTCTACAGTGTGGATACGCTGGACAAAGAGATGACTCACATTCCTAGCGGCATAGAGTGGGATGGTGTGAGATTTCATCACGCTACTCAGAATGGTGGCAATTTAAAACTTATGAATTGTTTATTTCTGGAATTTTCCATTTAATGTTTTCAAACCATGATTGACCACAGAAGGCGAGACCACATACATAGACATATACAGTAGCCCCTTCTTATCTGTGTAACTGAAACTGCAGAAAACAAGACCATGGATAAGAAAGGGCTACTGTATATGAGTGGGTTTTTTTCTTTTCCTTTTTTTTTTGGAGGCAGAATCTCACTATGTTACCCAGGCTGGTCTCAAACTCCTGGGCTCAAGTGATCCTCCTGAGTCGGCCTCCCAAAGTGCTGGGATTACAGGCATGTGCTTGGTCCAGAGTGGTGTTTTTTGTTTCTTTGTTTGTTTTCGAGATGGAGTTTTACTCTTATTGCCCAGGTTGGAGTACAACAGTGCAATCTCAGCTCACCACAACCTCTGCCTCCCGGGTTCAAGCGATTCTCCTGCCTCAGCCTCCCAAGTAGCTGGAATGACAGGTGTGTGCCACCACGCCCAGCTAATTTTGTATTTTTAGTAGAGACAGGGTTTCTCCTTGTGGGTCAGGCTGGTCTTGAACTCCTGACTTCAGGTGATTCACCAGTTTGGGCCTCCCAGAGTGCTGGGATTATAGGCATGAACGACTGTGCCCAGCCCAGAGTGTTTCTCAAACGAAATCACCAGCAATAAACCATTACAACATTTCCTGTTTTCCTAGCTCACCCCCATGTTCTCCCAGTTCCATCCCTAGGTCCACAGCAGGGAGCAAGAGGCCCAGCCTGCTGTTCTCTCTACTCACCCACTTTTTCATCCAAGGCTTCCTCTGGCCACAACTCTGGTACTTAAAAAAACAGCCAGATGCAGTGGTGTGCACCTATAGTCCCAGCTACTCTAGAGGCTGAATGGAGAGAATCATGTGAGCCCAGGAGTTTGAGTCTAGTCTGGGCAACATAAAAAAAGAGAGTAGGTAGAGCTGAGGTCACCGCACCTAGCCCTCCTCACCCCTAGAATAAAAGATGTTCCTAACGGTAGGTTCCAGTCACATCAAGGTGTACTGGTGACTCCCCTTCCTTTTCTGTCTCTCCTCCTCTCCCACCGCCTCTCCCCTCCAGCTATTTTCAGAGGCTGCGAATATTCTGAATACACTAAATATGTCACTGATCCACCTGCACCTGAAGCCCTGCTTTCTGGGCCTTGGTCCTGATCCCCACAGCTGAGTTCAGTGCTCACCCACATGCTCCCATCCCACCCCATGCTTATTCCCAATGTGGAACTTAACACTTCTGCATCATAACCACCAGCTTTCTTGTCAGTGTCCTTGAGGACAGCAGCTGTCTGCCTGTTCTCTGTTGCATCCCAGGGTCTACATATGGCACTTACACTCTAGCCTCATTTCTCACCAGTTCTCCTCCTGGCATCTCTGAGCCAGCCATGAGGGCCTGCTGTCAGCTTCTCAGGTCTGCTGTTCCCTTTCAGGGCCTTTCCTTGTGCTTCCATCCATGCCCAAAGTGCTCCTCCTCGGGTCCTCACCTGGCCAGCCCCTACTCCTTCTTCAGGTCTCAGCTTACCTGTCATTCCAGGAAGCCTTCCGTGAAGCCCCTGTTCTAGGAAGGTGGCCCTCCTTTGAGGTCGTCCAGCACCGCAATGCCCGCTGTATTTTAAGATCTCTTTGTACCTCCCACTTGCCTGCGGAACTCAGGTAGGGCAGGGACCAGGCTTATCTAACTTGCTGTTGCATCTCTAGTGCCTAGCCCAGAGCCCAGCTCCTAATAGACCAGGGTTTATGCCCTGGGGCCCATGGATGAGCTGCCAGGGGTTCATGAGGCTCCCAAAATCACACAAAAATGTCTGTAGGGTTTATAGTGCGTTCTTTTTGGGAGAGAATCTGTATTTTTAATTGTGTGTGTGACATTTGGATAGCACTGTATTTTTTTTTTTTAAATCATACTCTCAAAGGATATGTGACACCCCTGCCCCCTAAGAAAGGTTAAGAATCAGTGTGTGGGCCAGGTGCCGTGGCTCACACCTGTAATCCCAGCACTTTGGGAGGCTGAGGCGGGTGGATCACCTCAGGTTGGGAGTTCAGGACCATCCTGACCCACATGGAGAAACCCCATCCCTACTAAAAATATAAAATTAGCTGGGCGTGGTGGCTTATGCCTGTAATCCCAGCTACTCTGGAGGCTGAGGCAGGAGAATCACTTGAACCCAGGAGATGGAGGTTGTGGTGAGCTGAGATTGCACTATTGTACTCCAACCTGGGCAACAAGAGCAAAACTCTGTCTCTCTCTTTAAAAAAAAAAAAAAAAAAAAAAAAAAAAATTATAGAGACAGGGTTTCAAAAGGATAGTCTCGATCTCCTGACCTTGTGACCTACCCACCTCGGCCTCCCAAAGTGCTGGGATTACAGGTGTGAGCCACCGTACCTGGTCAAAACTCCGTCTCAAAAAAAAGAAAAAAAAAAACAAAGAATCAGTGTAGGTAGGCATTCTGTAAATACTTATTTTTGATTGGATGCATCCATTGTGACTATAATAGATGATACTCAAACATTATTGAATGAATGAATGAGCCTCCTCTTCACAGAGTGTTGTAAATGTTTTCAATGGATCAAGGAAAACCTCAGAAGAAACCATTGCCAGAAAAAAGTTAAAGTGCCCCTTGCTTCAGCCTCTGACTCTTTGGTCCTAAATACCCGGCTCCTCAGTGGGGCCCACAGCTTAAGAACAACGCTTCCTAGGCTCACAGCCCCTGCCAGAACCCGTCTCCTGCCCTGAAATCCACCCACTGCGCCTTTGCAGCCTGTCAGCTGAAAATAATCCCAGTGAAGGCAGGGGTTGGGTGGTAGCAGAGGAAGCAGGCCCACACACGCCTTTAATGCGGGGGCCTCTGCCCCCTGCCGGCTGCCCAGCCCCCCTTCAGCGCCGGGCCGAGAGCCGAGTGGCTCCGACTGAGGTCAGAACGCGGAGAGAAGGACCGGGGCGGAGGCGCCTCAGGAGGGGACCGTCGCCCACGGGGCAGTCCTCCCACCGACGATTACGCTTTGTCTTCAAAACAAGTCAGAGGTGGTGGCTTCTGCTTTGGAGCCCCCTCGCTTCTTTTCTGCGCTCTCCCGACTTCAACTTCCAAATTAGGAGCTTAGGGAGGGCAGGGGGCGTGGTGGGGGTGGTGGTCCTTCTGGAGCTCCAGGGAGGTCCAGTCATCAGACTTGGCTTTCTCATCGATCTCCTTCCCCAGAGCCTGGTTACTGCCGGCACCTTTGGATCCTCGGCCAATTCTCTGCTTCGCCTACACTTGGCGTGTGGTGTACCAACCTCCCCGCGTCACCATGGAAACAGGAGCCTCTGCGTCCATCCCAGAGCTGATCTGTGAAGCTATGAGAAGAATCTGGAGGGGTGGGGAGTGGGGGGTGGGGGGCAGAGAGATAAAGGAAGGGCAAAAGGGAAAACGTTCAGAGAAAAATATGGAGAGAAATAAATCTGGGTGAAGGGGCGGGATTGCTTTAGAAGGGTTACTGAATAATTTTTACTCTGTGGAGAGGGTCAGCTTCCTTGACAGACCATAAATGTAGTCCTCTCATGGTCAGTCCGAGCTGGCCGAACCTCCTCACAGACTGTCAGTTAGTGGCCATATAACCTTGAGTGAGTGACTTAACCCTTCTAAGCATCACTTTTCTCGTCTGTAAAATAAAAATAATAGCAGCACTCCACAGGGTTATTGCAAAAACCAGTGAGGGGTGATCCATATTCAGCACTTAATACAGTGCTTGGCACATAGTGAGTGCTCAAAAACGTAGTTATGGTTGTACATGCTTGTGTATCTTTAGTAATGATTTCTGTTATTTCTATATTTATTTTTCCTCTGCTGAATTGCCAGCCCTTCAATAATAATAATATCTAATAATACTTTAGAATTTTTAAAATCATGTCATCCTTGTGTACGGACCATGCTAATCTTCTCTGTATCATTCCAGTTTTAGAATATGTGCTGCCCAAGTGAGCAATACTTTATGGTTTTCTTTCTTTCTTTTCTTTCTTTCTTTCTTTCTTTCTTTCTTTCTTTCTTTCTTTCTTTCTTTCTTTCTTTCTTTCTTTCTCTTTCTTTCTTTCTTTCTTTCTTCTTTCTTTCTTTCTTTCTTTCTTTCTTTTTCTTTCTTTCTTCTTTCTTTCTCTTTCTTTTCTTTCTTTTTTTCTTTCCTTCTTTCCCTTTCTTTCTTTCTCCTTTTTCTTTCTTTATTTCTTTCTTTCTTTTTCTTTCTTTCTTTCTTTCTTCTATCTTTCTCTCTCTCTCTCTCCCTCCTTCCTTCCTTTTGTTTTTTTGAGGTACAGTCTTGCTCTGTCACCCAGGCAGCAGTGCTGTGGCGCAATCTCAGCTCACTGCAACCACCTTTGCCTCCTGAGTTCAAGTGATTCTCCTGCCTCAGCCTCCCAAGTAGCGGGGATTACCGCCACCACACCCAGATAATTTTTGTATTTTTAGTAGAGACAGGGTTTCACCATGTTGGCCAGGCTGGTCTCAAATTCTTGACCTCAAGTGATCCGCCGGCCTTGGCCTCTCCAAGTGCTAGGATTACAAGCCTGAGCCACTGCACCCAGCCTTTCATTTTTTTCTTTTCTTTTCTTTCTTTTTTTTTTTTGGAGACAAATTCTCACTCTGTTGCCCAAACTGGAGTGCAGTGGCACGATCTCAGCTCACTGCAACCTCCACCTCCTGGGTCCAGGTGATTCTCCTGCCTCAGCCTCCTGAGTAGCTGGGACTACAGGCATGTGCCACCATACCCAGCTAATTTTTGTGTTTTTAATAGAGATGGCATTTCACTATGTTGGCCAGGCTGGTCTCGAACTGCTGACCTCGTGATCTGCCCACTTTGGCCTCCCAAAGTGCTGGGATTACAGGCATGAGCCACTGTGCCCAGCCTCTTTCTTTCTTTTTTCTTTTTCTTTCTTTCTTTCTTTCTTTTTTTTTTTTTTTTTTTTTGAGATGGAGTCTCACTCTGTCACCCAGGCTGTAGTACAATAGTGCAATCCTGGCTCACTGCAACCTCCGCCTCCCAGGTTCAACTGATTCTCCTGCCTCAGTCTCTCAAGTAACTGGGACTACAGGTATGTGCCACCATGCCCAGCTGATTTTTGTATTTTTAGTAGAGACGGGGGGGTCTCACCATATTGGCCAGGCTGGTCTTGAACTCCTGACCTTGTGATCCGCCCGCCTCGGCCTCCCAAAGTGCTGGGATTAAAAGCATGAGCCACCGTGCCTGGCCCTTTTAAAGACAGGGTCTCACTCTATCACCTAGTCTAAAGTGCAGTCACACTGTCATGGTTCACTGCAGCCTCGAACTCCCAGGCTCAGGTGATCCTCCCACCTCAGCCTCCCAAGGAGCTGGGAGTACAGATGCATGCCCCTATGCCTGGATAATTTTCTGTACTTTTTGTAGAGACAGGGTTTCCTCCCGTGGCCTAGGCTTACAATTTTCAAGGTGCAGCCAGGGGCAGTGGCTCACACGTGTAATCCCAGCACTTTGGGAGGCCAAGGCAGGTGAATCACCTGAGGTCAAGAGTTTGAGACCAGCCTGGCAAACATGGTGAACTCTCATGTCTACTAAAAAATACGAAAATTAGCTGGGTGTGGCAGCACATACCTGTAGTCCCAGCTACTCCGGAGACTGAGACAGGAGAATTGCTTGAATCAGGAGATGGAGGTTGCAGTGAGCCAAGACTGTGCCACTGCACTCCATCCTGGGTGAAAGAGCAAGACTCTGTCTCAAAAACAAAAATAATAAAACAATTTTCAAGGTGCTTTTACACACATTCTCATTTGGGTCTCCCCAATCCTGAAAAATATCGAAGGGATTACTCTCCCTGCTTTGCAGATGAAGATAGAAATTAAGAATTTAACCTTGTTCAAAGGCTTGACCTAGTGCTAAAGCTTAGGATTCTATAGAGCTGTGATTTAATCCCCTGTCCACTTATGTCCTTTCTGTGTCCCTCTGCCCAGTGTGGTGCCACAAACAGCACCTCATTGTTTGGTGGCATTGATTCTGTGGAGCAGAACTCTCAGGGAAGAGCTAATCCTGAAGTGTGAGTACTTGGGTTTGAACATGAAGGAAGGAGAAAATTCTTATTTAAATCTATATATATTTTTTTCTTTTCTGAGATGGAGTCTTGCTCTGTTCACCGTGCCCAGCCAGAAATATTTTTAATTATAGATTTAATAGGCCAGGTGCAGTGGCTCAAGCCTGTAATCCCAGCATATCGGGAGGCCAAAGCAGGTGGATCACTTGAGGTCAGGAGTTCGAGACCAGCCTGGCTAAAATGGTGAAACTCTTTCTCTACTAAAAATACAAAATTAACCAGGCATGGTGGCACATGCCTGTAATCCCAGCTACTTGGGAGGCTGAGGCAAGAGAATCGCTTGAATTCGGGAGGCAGAGGTTGCCGTTAGCCGAGATTGTGCCACTGCACTCCAGCTTGGATGACAGAGCGAGACTCCATCTCAAAAAAAAAAAAAATTCCCTCAGAAGGGGAGTGACTGCTAATGGCTGAGATTTCTTTATATCCTAAATTTGAAAATGCTCTAAATGTTGTAAATTTGGATATGGTGATGGTTGCACAAGAACTAAAAATCATTAAATTGTACATTTTTTTCATGCCTCTGAGACTAGTTCCAAGAATTGTACATTTTATTCTTTTTTTTTTTTGAAACAGAGTCTCACTCTTTCACCCAGGCTGGAGTGCAGTGGTGTGATCTCAGCTCACTTCAACCTCCGCCTCCCGGGTTCAAGCAGTTCTCCTGCCTCAGCCTCCCGAGTAGCTGGGATTACAGGTGCACGTCATCATGCCCAGCTAATTTTTGTATTTTTTTTAGTAAAGACAGGGTTTCACCATGTTGGTCAGGCTAGTCTTGAACTCCTGACCTCGTGATCTGCCTGCCTCATCCTTTCAAAGTGCTGGAATTACAGGAATGAGCCACTGCACCCAGCAAGAATTGTACATTTTAAATGGGTGAATTGCTTGGTATGTGAATTATGTTTCAATACAGCTGTTATTTTTTTAATTCAGACAAATCAAATCTCAGGCCCAGATGTGGCACCAGTGAATTCTACCAAACATTTAAGGAAGAAGTAAGGCCAGTTGGATGCAAATGCTTGCAAATTATAGAAATAAAGGGCTGGCCCAGTGGCTCATGCCTGTAATACCAACTCTTTGGGAGGCTGAGGCAGGTGGATCACTTGAACCCAGGAGTTTAAGACCAGCCTGGGTGACGTGGTAAAACCTTATCTCTGGCCGGGCGTGGTGGCTCACGCCTGTAATCCAAGCACTTTGGAGGCCAAGGCGGACGGATCACCTGAGGTCGGGAGTTCAAGACCAGCCTGACCAACATGGTGAAACCCCATCTTTAAAAAAAAAAAAAAGAAAGAAAGAAAAAAACCTCATCTCTACAAAACAATACAAACAACTAGTCAGGCAAGGTGGCATGCACTTGTAGTCCCAGCTACTTGGGAGGCTTGAGGTGGGAGGATTGCCAGAGTAGGGGAGGCTGAGGCTGCAGTGAGCCATGATTGTGCCATTGCACTCCAGCCTGGGTGACAGCGTGAGATTCTGTCTCAAAAGCAAAAAACAAGAAAAAAAAAGAAGAAGAAAGAAAAGAAATAAAGGCTACTGTCTTCAATTCATTTTATTATACAAACATAACCTTGATATTAAATCCAATAAAGACAGTATAAGAAAGCGGGGTGGGCACAGTGGCTCATACATGTAATCCCAGCACTTTGGGAGGCCCAGGCAGAAGGATCGCTTGAGGCCAAGAGTGCCCAGCCGGGGCAACATAGTGAGACCTCGTCTCTACAAAAGTCTTTTTTTCTTCTAATTAGCCAATTACAAAAAAAATTTAGGTTCGAGTCTGTAGTCCTATCTACTTGGGAGGCTGAAGCGGGAGGATATCTTGAGCCCAGAAGTTAGATGTTACAGTGAGCTATGATCATGCCACTGCACTCCAGCCTGGATGATAGGGGCAGACTTTATCTCAAAGCAATAAAATAAAGAAAGAAAGAAAAGTTCCTGGCCAGACACGGTGGCTCACATCTGTAAGCCCAACACTTTGGGAGGCCAAAGCAGGCGGATCACCTGAGGTCAGGAGTTTGAGACTAGCATGACCAACATGGTGAAATTCCGTCTTTACTAAAAATATTAAAAAATTAGCCTGGCGTTGTGGCATGCACCCGTGATCCCAGCTACTCGGGAGGCTGAGGCAGGGGAATTGCTTGAACCAGGGAGGTGGAGGTTGCAGTGAGCAGAAATCGCGCCACTGCACTCCAGCCTGGGTGACAGAGTGAGACTCCATCTCAAGAAATAAAATAAAATGAAATAAAATAAAAATTTCTGCAGAAACACATTTAGGTAAGCAGATTCATTGGCTGGTTTCAATTTTATCTTTTTTTTTTTGAGACAGAGTCTCGCTTTGTCACCCAGGCTGGAGTGCAATGGTGCCATCTCGGCTCACTGCAACCTCTGTCTCCCGGGTTCAAGCTATTCTGCCTCAGCCTCCCGAGTAGATGGGATTACAGGCACCAGCTACCGTGCTTGGCTAATTTTTGTATTTTTAGTAGAGACAGAGTTTCACCATGTTGGTCAGGCTGGTCTCAAACTCCTGACCTCAGAGGATCTGCCTGCCTTGGCCTCCCAAAGTGCTGAGATTACAGGCCTGTGTCACTGCACCTGGCCAATTTTGTTCTTATATGTCAGCAACAAACAGAACTTTGAAAAGACACCATTTACATTTGAATAAAAATATCAAATACCTAAGGATAATTCTAACAAAATATTTTTAAGATCTCTAGTAGAAAAACTTTATAACAGGCCAGGCACCTGTTGAATATCATAGTATGTGAATTAAATTTTTGAAAAAGAAGATAAAGTGATATGGTAAAAGAAATTTGAAACACATATACTGTTAAAAGACTTACATCCAGAATACTGTATAAAATGAACTACTACGGGCCAGACACGGTGCCTCACTCCTATAATACCAGCACTTTGGGAGGCCCACCAACTTGGTGGGGAACATGGTCAGACCAGTGAATTTCATAAGTATGGGTCCATTGTTGCACTTCATTTGCTGTGAAATGAATTCCTTGATCAGAAGCAATGCTGTGTGGAATACCATGAAGGTGAATGAAATATCCTGTAAATCCATGGATGGTAGTTTTGGCAGAAGCATTGTGTATAGAGAATACAAATCTGGATTTGCTCGTTCTCATGTTTATTTGCCATTTGAACATCCTCTTGTGTAGTGTATCTAATAAAGTTTCTTGCCAATTTTAATGTTAGGTTGTATGTCTTTTATTGATTCACAGTAGTTCTTTTTTTTTTTTTTTGAGAGAGTTTCGCTCTTGTCGCCCAGGCTAGAGTTCAATGGCAGCATCTCTGCTCATTTGGCTCACTGCAACCTCTGCCTCACGGGTTCAAGTGATTCTCCTGCCTCAGCTTCCCGAGTAGCTGGGACTGTAGGCACGCACCACTATGCCCAGCTAATTTTTGTACTTTTAGTAGAGATAGGGTTTCACCATGTTGGTCAGGATGGTCTTGATCTCTTGACCTTGTGGTCCGCCTGCTTTGGCCTCCCAAAGTGTTGAGATTACAGGCATGAGCCACGGTACCTGGCCCTGGAATGGCCTTTTGAAGACATATTTATGGTATCGGGTAGGTGACAACATCTAGCAAGACTGGAGCATGGATCTCTAGAAGACTATGCTCTGAATCAGTGTCCAATATATAGGGCTGTTTCTTCCACAGCCAGGATTCATAGCTCTGGAAATTAAAGCATGGAAATGGGAATGGCACAGTGCACAATTACTGCTGGAGACTCACTAGCAACATTTTTGTTTCCTGCTCCCCCAATCTCATGCTCTTGTTATAAGTAAAATTTTTGATGCTGCAAAAAAGTAGCACTCGAATATAAATTTCCTCAGCAAGACAATTTACTTCTATAAAAGGGTGTGGCTCACAGATGGAACAATGGTGAGCACACACCTGCACAAGGGGTACTTAGGCCTGAGGGAGGTGGCCCCTACTGCTGTGTCATTCCCCTATTGGCTAGGGTTAGACCCACAGTCTAGTCTAATTCTGATTGGCTATTTTAAAGGGAGCA
>PVKP010038194.1:0-21079 GCA_004027715.1 Plecturocebus donacophilus
ATGGGAAAAAATTTTTGCAATCTACCCATCTGACAAAGGACTCATATCCAGAATCTACAAAAACTAAAACAGAGTTACAAGAAAAAAACAAACCCATTCAAAAGCGGGTGAAGGATATGAACAGACACTTTTCAAAACAAGACATATATGAGGCCAACAAACGTGATAAAATTCTCATCATCACTGGTCATTAGAGAAATGCAAATCAAAACCACTTGAGATACCACTTCACACCAGTTAGAATGGCGATCATTAAAAAATCTGGAGACAACAGATACTGGAAAGGATGTGGAGAAATAAGAACACTTTTACACTGTTGGTGGGAGTGTAAATTAGTTCAACCATTGCAGAAGACAGTGTGGCACTTCCTCAAGGACCTAGAAATAGAAATTCCATTTGACCCAGCAATCCCATTACTAGGTATATATCCAAAGGATTATAAATCATTCTATTATAAAGACACAAGCACATGTATGTTCATAGCAGCACTATTTAAAATAGCAAAGACCTGGAACCAACCCAAATGTCCATCAATGATAGATTGGACAAGGAAAATGTGGCACATATACACCATGGAATACTATGCAGCCATAAAAAATTATGAGTTTGTGTCCTTTGCAGGGACATGGATGAATCTGGAAACCATCATTCTCAGCAAACTGACACAAGAACACAAAATCAAACACCGCATGTTCTCACTCATAGGCAGGTGTTGAACAATGAGAACACATGGACACAGGGAGGGGAGCATCACACACTGGGGTCTGTTGAGGGGGGAAAGGGGAGGGACAGTAGAGGGTAGGTAGTTGGGGAGGGATAACATGAGGGGAAATGCCAGATACAGGTGACAGGGGGATGGAGGCAGCAAACCACATTGCCACAACAATCCTGCATGTTCTGCACATGTACCCCAGAACCTAAAGTGCAATTTTAAAAATATGCATATATATATATATATATATATTATACCAAAATATACCAAATTTTGCTTTTATGTTTTGAAGAGTATTAGAAAAAATTAAATGTATGACTCACAAAAAGCATCTTTAAAATTTTTGTTTATTTATTTAGACAGAGTCTAGCTCTGTCACTGAGGCTGAAGTGCAGTGGTGCGATCTCAGCTCACTGCAGACTCCGCCTACTGGGTTCAAGCAGTTTTCTGCCTCAGCCTCCCAAGTAGCTGGGACTAGAGGTGTCTGCCACCACACCTGGCTAATTTTTGTATTTTTTGTAGAGACAGGTTTTTGCCATGTTGGCCAGGCTAGTCTTGAACTCCTGACCTTAAGTGATCTGCCCACCTTGGCTTCACAAAGTGCTAGCATTAGAGGTGTGAGCCACCATGCCCGACCACAAAAGCACTCTAAAAGTCCCCATATCTTCTTCTCTCTAGGTATTGATAACTTCTCCAGAGCCTCTTACTTTCTCAAATCTCTATACATACATATGCACACAGGCACACACACACACACACACACACACACACACACACACACGCCCCGCCTGAAACATGTGACTTGTCTCTGGTGCTCCCCTGCTGATACAGTGCTGTCTCCATTGTTCCCACTCCTTATCAAGAGACAGCCCCTCTAGAAGACCTGGGGACTTAGTTTCATGTCCCTGTTCTTCCCTCACTGCTCACGAAAAAAAGTCTGAGGCATTCTCTGGAATATGTGGTTTTTCTCCATGTCTGTCATATTCAACCCAGCAACACCATAACCCCCTCTTTGGCCTTTTCACCCCTTTTGGCATGAGGTAGTAATTGGAGTCTCCAGAGAGGGGATGTTTTCATGATTAGGTACTTTCAGGGCTATTATAACCAATTATCTCAAATTTGGCAGCTTAAAATAACAGAAATTATTTTCTTGCAGTTCTGGACACTGTGGAGGAAAAGTCTGAAATCAAGATGTTGGCCATACTTTCTCCAAAAGTTCCAGGGGAATATTCTTCCTTCACTCTTCTGGCTTCTAGTGGCTTCAGCTGCTGCCTGGCTTATGGCAGCATGACTCCAACATCTGCCTCTGTCTTCACATGGCCTCTCCCCATGCAGCTCTGTGACGCAAATCTCCTTCTCTTTTCTCTTATAAGGACACCAGTCATTGGATTAAGGATCTGCCCTAATCCCAGGATAACCTCATCTTGAAATCCTTAACTTCATTACATCTATTAAATCCTTTTACCAAATAAGATCACATTTACAGATACCCGAGGTTAGGACTTAGATGTATTTTTTGGGAAGAAGACACATTCAACCCACTACAATGAGCATCCACACAGGATACACAAATTCTCTAACACTGGACCCATTCTGAGATTTCTAACTATATGCCTAGTTCCCAAACCTCTCAGTAGACAATTTTCCACAGTTGTTCTTTCCAAGTCACTGTCCAACCTGCCGAACCATCGGACATGCCCATGAATCAGGGTAGATCTTTATCTCCTTATCTAAGTCTCTTTTTGTCCAAATTGGTTAAAGAGCTGTAGTAAACTGAAGGGAAAGTGCACAGACCAGAACTTTACCTTGAATTGGAGAAGGGTCATAAAAAGGAGCTGTGCTTAACTTGCTGCACCTCCACATACTCAGGACAACTGGCACTCCACATGCAATGCTATTCAAAATACCCTAACCCGGTTAATGACTGCTAAGGATTAGATTTGGGACAATTACATGCTAAAGTGATTAGTTTGTTGGAGACAATGGAGTGCAGTATCCTCTGAATATAATAAATGTTTCTACTATTAACTCTTCTGAAAAAAAGTGAATTCTCTGTCCTTAAATATTTGAGGCCTGGCTTTCTAGAAGAGTGGTTTTCTGCTTCCAAATATAATCCACTTTCTATTACATTGCATTGCCTCTCAAAATATCCCCAGACAAGGGAAACTAGAGCCCACCAACAAAATATATGTTGAGACATATTCAAGTGCCACATAATTATACATTGAGAAAATATTTAACCACACTTTCAGGTCAGCATTTTTATTTTATCCTCCTAAGATTATTTAAATTTTAGAAAAATGAGAATAGAACTGAAACCTTTTTGTTCCATTACTCCTAACTCAAGAAGACCTTACTATCCTTCTTCTTTGTGCCTCTTTTTTCTTGACTAAGAAATTTGTCACTCATGCTGTTTCTCTGACAATCAATTCATTGATCTTCACCATTCCACTCCAGGAATATTTGAAATGCAAATGAGGTCACAGGTCTCTTTTCCATTAAAAAAGGGTCGTTCAGAAACAGTAAAATAGTGCAGTTCTATAAATCCTCCATCTTTCTAATATGTGTACATAACAATCTTTCTTTTTCTTTAATTTTTTCTCTTTGTCCGAGCAGAAAAATAGACTGCTAGCAGAAGCATATGCCAGTTAATCTCCCAAAACACAGGAAATCACTATATTGAAAGAATCTTTATTCATTTGACTGAAACCCTTCAATTTCTTAGACACTAAACATCAGCAGACTTAGCAAAGCTCTTTGTATCTATCATCTACTCATGCATCATTCATGTAAAAGGTGATCTGGGTCCCATTAGTTGACTAGCTGATCTGAATCTTTTGGATTACTCAGATAAGTCATTTCTAGTGGTCCTCCTTTTAAAATTAATGGAATAGAAAAGAGTACATGCTACTTAAAAGAATACCCTGCTGGGAATTTCTCACTAAAGTAAGGCTAATTCTTTTCTGTATTTCGCCTTTCTTTCCCACCCTTATTTTTGCTTTCATTCCAAAGAACTGTATTTCTGAATTTATGTCAGATCCAGGAGTACAGAAGATCAATGTCAAGGCCCCAGCTGGGACTCAACATACATGAATTTGAATCAGTAACCACCCTCTGGTACAAAGCCTCCTTCTCTCAAAGTGCTGTCTTTCTGCTCAAGGCGTTTGGTGAAGCCCCATGAGAACAATGACCCAGTCACTCCTTGGAAGCCCTGTTGATCAGAGCCTCATAGATAGTCAAGGCTTTCCCTATAACACCCTACAGATCAGAGCAATTGCTCATTTCCTTATTTGCCATGCAATTATGACTAACCTCAACTGTGATTATGGCTTTTAAAATATATGTCTATGTCTTAGAGAATTTAAATAAATGGTCAATATCCTGTTTAAAAATTCTTCAGTGGTACCCCATAAATTTCAGTTCAGAGTTCAAATTCTGAAGCTTAACACACAAATTCCCTAGTGGTTGCCCTCTGCCTATCTTCCTACCATCATTTCCCACCTCTTCCACATGTACATTTTACTTCTACCATCCTGAGCTACTTAACATTTTTCATGTTTCTGTACTTTTGATGTCTGGGATGTCCTCACCCCCACACCCCATTTCTAGCTAGCTTTTTCTCATCCTGTAACAGCAGTTCAAGGCTTATCTCCCAGGAACCTTTCCAAATCTCCCACTCTGATCTAGATATTTCTGCTCTTTGTTCTTAATGCTCTTGTACCTACCTCTAAGATAGTGCTTATTGTGCTATTGTGCAGTAAATGCTAGTTCACTTACCTGTCTATCATGCTAGTTCAGGGCTGCTCCTTTCACTTTTCAATGAAAGCATAACTTTTCCCTAATCAGAATCTAAATGTTAAAGAACCGGCCATTGGGTCCACCTAGTATCTAAAATAGGGATGGATCAACCTGACCAAGAATTGATGTTGCTTTTATCATATATTCTCAATAACAGAATTTTCAAAAATTAAGGGATTTCCTCATATGGTCCTAAAAACAACTCACATTATTCAATTAAATTATTTATATGTAAAAGCTATTTTAATATCTTTTTATATTTTAGGGAAAAAATTTCTACCTGCAATCTTCAAATTGCAATTGAATTGCTAAGAAGCTGCCTTAAGCTGCTGTCTTATGATTTGACTGCCTCACCAGGAGCAAAAACACTTCCCTATTGAGGAATTATTTCAGTGTCCAATGTCCTATGTTTTATACTATGATATCGTTCTTATGTCTTCTAACACAACAGTTTTTGCCTTGTTTTCAGCCCCCTCTCTAATGGTAACCTCTTCTACCACTGCACGGCTTTCCAGCTCAATTTCCCTGTTAATCAAAACTTGGTTATAAGTGTCAGAAAACACAGCTCAAACCATCTTAAACTAACTAAAAAAAAGGCAGGAGTGATTTTCCTGGGACATGTAATAAAAATTTATGGCAAAGCTAAATTCTAAGGTTGAAATGATGTCATCAGGAATCTGCCTCTTTTCCTCCTTGCTGGTTTTATTCTAAGGCGGGATATGTAACAAGGAGAGGAGATGGCCTTGTCCATGTCTCCAGCTTTACATTGCCCTTTCAGCTGGCAAATTCCATACAACAAACTGCCACTTTCCTGAGAGCTGAAGGAAAAATGCCAAGGGGAATCTTATTGGCCCAGCTTAAGTCACATTCCCATTCCTAAACCAATCACTGTGGCCTAGAAAATGCATTCTTTTGATTGGCTAGAGTGAGTCAGGGACCTACTCCTGAAGTGAGAGTCAGTCAATCTCATTCAAAGTAGACGGCCATCATGTTAACTACAATGCCAAAATCTATAATAGAATCACTAAAAATAGAAAGCAACAAATGAAAACATATTGCCAGAGATAGTCATGTAACCACTAGGTTACCACTTCCTTTTCTCACAAAGAAAGAGAAAGAAAGAAAAAGAAAGAGAGAGAGAGAAAGAAGAAAGAAAGAAAGAAAGAAAGAAAGAAAGAAAGAAAGAAAGAAAGAAAGAAAGAAAGAAAGAAAGAAAAAAGAAATAGAGGAGTTATAAAACAGAAAACAAACAAAAAATGACAATACTAAGTCTTTACTCATCAATAAAAACACTGAATAAAAATGGCTTCAATTTTCCAATAATTAAAAGGCATAGAGTGGTTGAATGAATAAAGAAACAAGATCCAATTATATGTTGCCTACAAGAAACCCACTTCACCTACAAAAATACAAATAGACTAAAAGAAAAGGGGTAGAAATGATATTCCATGAAACTGTAAACCAAAAAAGGCAGGAGTGGCTATACTTAGATAAAATAGACTACGAATCAAAGACTGTAAAAAGAGACACAGAAGTTCACTATATAATGATAAAGAGGTCAATTCAACAAAAGGATATAACAATTCTAAATATGTATGCACCCAAAACCAGAGGTCCCAAGTATATAAAGCAAACATTAATAGATCTAAAGGGAGAGATATACTGCAATATAATAATAGTAGGGGACTTTAAACACCCACTCTCAGTAATGGACAGATCATTTAGACAGAAAATCAACAAAGAAATATCAGAGTTAAACTTCACACTAGACCTAATAGGCATAACTGACATTTATAAAACATTTCACTCAACTGCTATAGAATATCTATTTTTTTCATCAGCACGTAGAATATTCTCCAGAACAGACCATATATTAGGCCACAAAACAAGTCTGAACAAATTCAAAAAAGTAGAAATCATATCAAGTATCTCTTCCTACCACAAGGAAATAAAACCAGAAATTAATAACAAGAAGAACCTTAGAAAATACATAAACACATGGAAATTAAAACAAACAAACAAACAAAAAACTCCAGAACAAGCAAAGGGCCAATGAAGAAATTTAAAAGACTATTTAAAATTGTTTTAAAACAAATGAAAATAGAAATACAACATGCCAAAATCTATGGGATACATGGCAAAAGCAGTATTAACAGGAATGTTTATAACAATAAATGCCTATATCAAAAAAGTAAAAAGTCTTCAGATTAAAAACCTAATGATTCACCTCAAGAAACTAGAAAAGCAAGAACAAACCAAACCCAAAATTAGCAGAAACAAAAGAAATAATAGAGATCAGAGCAGAAATAAATGAAATCGAGATTTTAAAAAATACAGATCAATGAAATGGAAATTTTATTTTTTGAAAAAATTATTAAAATCAACACACCCTAATTTAGACTAAAAAAGAGACAAAGCTCAAATAAATAAAATCAAAAATTAAAAAGAGACATAACTGAGAACACAGAAACACATAGAATCATTAGAGACTATAATGAACAACTGTACACCAACAAATTGAAAAACCTAGAAGAAATGGATAAATTTCTGGACACATACTACCTCCCAAGATTGAGCCATGAAGAAATAGAAAACCTCAGCAAACCAATAATGAGTAATGAGATTGAAGCCACAGTAAAAAAGTCTCCCAGGACCTAATAGCTTCACTGGTGAATTCTACCAAACATTCAAAGAACTGATACCAATTCTACTCAAATCCTTTCAAAAAAATTGAAGAGAAACATCCAAACTCATTTTACAAATCCAGCACTACCTTAATACTAAAACGGGACAAAGATACAAACAACAAAATATAAAACTACAGGCCAATATCACTAATGAACATAGATGAGGGAGGTGGAACAAGATGGAACAATAGAAGTCTCCACTGACTGTCTCCTCCACAAGGACACTAATTTAACAACTATCTACACATTAAAAAAAGCACTTTCATAAGAACCAAAAATCAGGTGAGTATTCGCAGTACCTGGTTTTAAATTTATATTACTAAAAGAGGCACTAAAGAGATAGGAAAATCAGTCTTGAATTGCCAACACCACCCATTTCCCACAACCCCCAGCAGTGGAAGCATGGTGCAGAAAACATTTCTGTGCACTGGGGAGAGGGAGTGCCCAGAAACATTGTGAAGCACTGAACTTAGTGCTGCCCTGTTATAGCGGAAAGTAAAATAGGACCAAATGCACCTGATACCTGCCCACGGAGGGAGCATTTAAACCAGACCTAGCCAGAGGGGAATCACCAATCCCAGTGGTCGGAACTTGAGTTCTCACAAGCCTCATCACCATTGACTAAAGTACTCTGGAGCTCTATATAAACTTGAAAGGCAGTCTAGGCCACAAGGACTGCAACTCCTAAGTGACTTCTAGTGCTGAACTAGACCCAGGATCAGTGGATTCGGGGGCATGTGACCTACTGAGACACCAGCTGGGGCAGCTAAAAGAGTGCTACAATCAGCCCTCATCTAACCCTATGCTGCACAGCTCATGGCTCCAAAAGAGACCCCTTCCTTCCACTTGAGGAGAGGAGAGGGGAGAGGGGGAAGAACGTTGTCTTGCATCTTGGATTCCGGCTCAGCCACATCAGGATAGAGTACCAACCAGAGTGATGAGGCCCCCTTTCCAGGACCTAGCTCTAGATGGCATTTCTAGACACACCCTGGGACACAAGGGAACTTGCTGCCTTGAAGGGAGGGACAGGATTCATCACCTGCTAACTGAAGAATCCTTGGGCCCTGAATAACCAGCAGAGATACCCATGTACTGAAGGCTTTGGATGAAACTCAGATTTGCTGGCTTTAGGTGAGACTCAGCATATTGCCAGCTGTGGTGGCTACAAGGCAAGACTGTTTAATAAAAGTAGAAGGAAAAGTAAGAGGGATTTTGTCTTGCACCTTAGATATTAGCTCAGCCACCAGAAGACAGAGCACTAAGCAGGCTCTTGAGGTTCCCTGATTCCAGGATTTGGCTCTTGGATGGCATTTCTGGACCTGCCCTGGTTCCTGGGAAGCCCACTGCCTGAAAGGTGAGTCCCACTGCCCTGACTAGGCAGCGTTTACCACAAGCTGACTGAAGTCAGAGGGGAGCCCATTGCCTCAAGGGTGAGTCCTAGCCCAGGCAGCACTTACCACAAGGGCCTTAAAGGAACATCAGTGGCAGTCTGGCAGTACTTCCCATGGGCCTGTGGTGGCACTGGCCATGAGGTAAGGCTCCTCTGCCTTTGGAAAGCATAGGAAATGGTGAGAAGGACTGCATCTTGTGATTTGACTGCCAGGTCAGTCGCAGTACAATAGAGCACCAGGTAGACATTTAAGGTTTTTTACTCTAGTCTCTGGCTCCTGGATGGCACCTCTGGACCTGCCCAGGACCTGGAGGAATTCATTGCACTGAAGGAAAGGACATAGGTCTGATTGGTTTTGCCACCCGCTGACTGTAGAACCCCAGGGCCTTGGGTGAACATAGCCAGGGAGTACTTACAGTAAGCCTTGGAAAAATTCATTGCTATGTTGGCTTCAGGTCTGACCCAGTGTAGTCTAAGTGGCAGTGGTCCCAGAGAGGCTTTTGTCATTCCATACCCAACTCCAGGTGGCTTAACACAGAGAGAGACTCCATTTGTTTGGAAGAAAGTAAGAGAAGAAAACAAGAGTCTCTGCCTGATAATCCAAAGAATTCTTCCAGATCTTGCCTAAGACCACCAAGGTAATACCTCTATGAACTTGCAAAAACCACGGTGTTACTGGGCTTGGGATGCCCCCTAAAGCAGATACAGCTTAGACCACAACACCCAAGTTCTTTTGAGTAGGACTTCCCAAGAAGGATGAGTATAAACAAGCCTAGACAGTGAAGGCTACAATAAATACTAAAATCCAATGCCCAAGCACAGATGAACATTTTCTCCACATCAAGACCATCCAGGAAAACATTACCTCACCAAATGAACTAAATAAGGCACCAAGAACAATCTTGGATAAGGAGAGATGTGTGACCTTTCAGAGAATCCAAAATAGCTGTTTTGAGGAAACTCAAAGAAATTCAGGATAACACAGAGAAGGAATTCAGCATTTATCAGATAAATTTAACAGAGAGATTGAAATAATTAAAAAGAATCCAGCACAAATTTAGAACTGAAAAATACAATTGGCATATTGAAGAATGCATTAGAGTCTTGTTTTTTAACTGTAAGTTCTGGGATACATGTGCAGAACGTGCATGTTTGTTACATAGGTATACATGTGCCATGGTGGTGTGCTGCACCTATCAACCCGTCATCTAGGTTTTAAGCCCCACATGCATTAGGCATTTGTCCTAATGCTCTCCCTTCCCTTCCCCCAACGCCCAACAAGCCCTAGTGTGTGATGTTCTCCTCCCTGTGTCCATGTGTTCTCATTGTTCACCTCTCACTTGTGAGAACATGCAGTGTTTGGCTTTCTGTTCCTGTGTTAGTTTGCTGAGAATAACGGCTTCCAGCTTTACCCATGTCCCTGCAAAGGACATGAACTCATTCTTTTTTATGGCTGCATAGTATTCCATGGTGTAAATGTGCCACATTTTCTTTATCCAGTCTATCACTGATGGGCATTTGGGTTGGTTCTAAGTCTTTGCTATTGTAAATAGCGCTGCAATAAACATACATGGTCATGTGTCTTTATAGCAGAATGATTTATAATCCTTTGGGTATTCACCCAGTAATGGGATTGCTGGGTCAAATAGTATTTCTAGTTCTAGATCATTGAGTAATCACCACACTGTCTTCCACAATGTTATAACTAATTTACACTCCCACCAATAGTGTAAAAGCATTCATATTTCTCCACAGCCTCACTAGCATCTGTGGTTTCCTGACTTTTTAATGATTGCCATTCTAACTGGCCTGAGATGGTATCTCATTGTGGTTTTGATTTGCGTTTCTCTAATGACCAGTGGTAATGAGTTTTTTTCGTATGTTAGTTGGCCACATAAATGTCTCCTTTTGAAAAGTGTCTGTTCATATCCTTTGCCCACTTTTTGATGGGGTTGTTTGTTTGGTTTTGGTTTTTTTCTCTTATAAATTTGTTTAAGTTCCTTGTAGATTCTAGATATTAGCCCTTTGTCAGATGGGTAGCTTGCAAAAATTTTCTTCCATTCTATAGGTTGCCTCTTCACTCTGATGATAGTTCATTTTGCTGTGCAGAAGCTCTTTAGTTTGATTAGATCCGATTTGTCCATTTTGGCTTTTGTTGCCATTGCTTTTGATGTTTTAGTCATGAAGTCTTTGCCCATGCCTATGTCCTTAATGGTACTGCCTAGGTTTTCTTCTAGGGTTTTTATGGTTTTAGGTCTTACATTTAAATATTTAATCCATCTTGAGTTAATTTTTATATAAGGTGTAAGGAAGGGGTTCAGTCTCAGTTTTCTGTACATGGCTAGCCAGTTTTCCCAACACTCTTTATTAAATAGGGAATCTTTTCCCCATTGCTTGTTTTTGCCAGGTTTGTCAAAGATCAGATGGTTGTAGATGTATGGTGTTATTTCTGAGGCCTCTGTCCTGTTCCACTGGTCTATATATCTGTTTTGGTACCAGTACCATGCTATTTTGGTTCCTGTAGTCTTGTAGCATAGTTTGAAGTAAGGTAGTGTGATGCCTCCAGCTTTGTTCTTTTTACTTAGGATTGTCTTGGCTATCTGGGTTCTTTTTTAGTTCCATATAAAATTTAAAGTAGTTTTTCCTAATTCTGTGAAGAAAGTCACTGGTAGCTTGATAGGAATAGCACTGAATCTATAAATTGCTTTGGGCAGTATGGCCATTTTCACGATATTGATTCTTCTTATCCATGAGGATGTAATGTTTTTCCATTTGTTTGTGTCCTCTCTTATTTCTTTGAGCAGTGGTTTGGAGTTCTCTTGAAGAAGTCCTTCATGTCCTTTGTAAGTTGTATTCCTAGATGTTTTATTCTCCTTATAGCAATTGTGGATGAGAGTTCATTCATGAGTTGGCTCTTTGCTTGTCTATTGTTGTTGTACAGGAATGCTTGTGATTTTTGCACATTGATTTTGTATCCTAAGACTTGGCTGAAATTGCTTATCACCTTAAAAAGCTTTGGGCTGAAACGATGTGGTTTTCTAAATATGCAATCACATCTGCAAACAGATTGACTGCAAATCATCTGCAAACAGATTGACTTCCTCTCTTCCTATTTGAATATCCTTGATTTCTTTCTCTTTCCTGATTGTTCTGGCCAGAACTTCCAGCACTATGTTGAATAGGAATGGTGAGAGAGGGAATCCTTGTCCTGTGCTGTTTTTCAAAGGGAATGCTTCTAGCTTTTGCCTATTCATATTTGCTATGGGTTTGTCATAAATAAATAGCTCTTATTATTTATAGGTATGTTCCATCAATATCTAGTTTATTCAGTGTTTTTAACATGAAGGGGTATTGAATTTTATCAAAGGCCTTTTCTGCATCTATTGAAATAATTACATGGTTTTTGGCATTGGTTCTGTTTATGTGATGGATTACATTTATTGATTTGCATATATTGAACCAGTCTTGCATTCCAGGGATAAAGCCAACTTGCCCATGGTGGATAAGCTTTTTGATGCGCTGCTGAATTCGGTTTGCCTGTATTTTATAGAGGGTTTTCACATTGATGTTCATCAGAGATACTGGTCTGAAATGTTCTTGTTTTGTCGTGTCTCTGTTTAAAGTCTGTTTTATCAGAAACTAGAATTGCAATCATTGCCTTTTTTTGCTTTCCATTTGCTTGGTAAATATTCCTTCATCCCTTTATTTTGAGTCTATGTGTGTCTTTACATGTAACATGAGTTTCCTGAATACAGCACACCGATGGGTCTTGACTCTGCATGCAATTTGCTAGTCTGTGTCATTTAATTGGGGCATTTAGCCAATTTACATTTAAGGTTAATATTGTTTTGTGTGAATTTGATCCTGTCATCATGATGCCAGCTGGTTATTTTGCACATTAGTTGATGCAGTTTCTTCATAATGTCATTGGTCTTTATATTTTGGGGTATTTTTGCAGTGGCTCATACCAGTTTTTCCTTTCCATATTTAGTGCTTCCTTCAGGAGCTCTTGTAAGGCAAGCCTGGTGGTGATAAAAATCACTCAGCATTTGCTTGTCTGTAAAGGATTTTATTTCTTCTTCACTTATAAAGCTTAGTTTGGCTGGATATGAAATTCTGGGTTGAATGTTCTTTTCTTTAAGACTGTTGAATATTGGCCCCACTCTATTCTGGCTTGTAGAGTTTCTGCAGAGAGATCCACTGGTAGTCCGATGGGCTTCCATTTGTAGGTAACTTGACCATTTTCTATGGTTGCCTTTACCATTTTTCCCTTTGTTTAAACCTTGGAGATTCTGATGCTCTTCTGGAGAAGTATCTCAGTGGTGTTCTCTGTGTTTCCTGAATTTGAATGTTGGACTGTCTTGCTAGGTTGAGGAAGTTCTCCTGGTTAAGATTCTGAAATGTGCTTTCCAGCTTGGTTCCATTCTCCCCATCACTTTCAGGTACACCAATCAATCATAGGTTTTGTCTTTTCACATAGCCCCACACTTCTTGGAGACTTTGTTCATTCCTTTTCATTCTTTTATCTCTAATCTTGTCTTCATGCCTTATTTCAGTAAGTTGATCTTCAATCTCTGATATCTTTTCTTCTGCTTGACCATTGATACTTGGGTATGCTTCACAAAGTTCTTGTGCTGTGTTATTCAGCTCCATCAGGTCATTTATGTTCCTCTCTAAAGTGGTTATTCTAGTTAGCAGTTCCTATAACCTTTTACCAAGGTTCTTAGCTCCCTTACATTGGGTTAGAAGTTACTCCTGTAGCTAAGAGGAATTTATTACTCACCTTCTGAAGCCTACTTCTGTCAATTTATCAATCTCATTCTCTGTCCGGCTTTGTGCCCTTGCTGGAGAGAAGTTGTGATCATTTGGAAGAGAAGAGGCATTCTGGTTTTTGGAATTTTCAGCATTTTGCACTGTTTTTTTTTTTTTTCAGCTTCGTGGATTTATCTATCTTTGATCTTTGAGGCTGATGACCTTTGGATGAGGTTTTTATTTGGGGATTCTTTATGCTGATGTTCATGTTGCTGCTTTCTCTTTGTTAGTTTTTCTTCTAACAGTCAGTCCTCTTTTCTGCAGGTCTGCTGCAGTTTGCTGGGGATCCACTCCAGACCAAGTTTGCCTGGGTATCACCAGTGGATGGATTGCTGCCTGCTCCTTCCTCTGAAAGCTCTGTCCCAGAGGGGCAGTGGCCTGATGCCAGCTGAAGGTCTCCTGTACAAGGTGTCTGTCGACCCCTGTTGGGAGGTCTCTCCCAGTCAGGAGGCATAGGGGTCAGGGACTCACTTGAGGAGGCAGTCCGTCCCTTAGCAGAGCTGGTGTGCTGTGCTGGGAAAATCCCTCTTGTCAGATTCAGCTGTTCTCTTCAGAGCCAGCAGGCAGGAACGATTAAATCTCCTGAAGCTGCATCCATAGCTGCCCCTTCCCCCAGGTGCTCTGTCCCAGGGAGATGGGGGTTTTATCTGTAAGCCCCTGACTGGGGGTGTTACCTTTCCTTCAGAGATGCCCTGCCCAGTAAGGAGGAATCTAAAGAAGCAGTCTGGGCACAGTCACTTTGCTGTGCCCAACCCAGATCTCCCAGCCTCCTTAGCACTGTCAGGGAAAAAAACCTCCTACTAAAGCCTCAGTTATGGTCGATGCTCCTCCCCGCATCAAGTTCCATCATCCCAGGTCGACTTCAGACTGCTGTGCTGGTAGCAAGAATTTCAAGCCAGTGGTTCTTAGCTTGCTGGGTTCCATGGGAGTTGGACCTACGGAGTGAGTCCACTTAGTGCTCTGGCTTCAGCCCCCTCTCCAGGGTAGTGAACAGTTCCATATCAATGGGGTTCCAGGCACTACTGGAATATGGAAAAAATACTCCTGCAGCTAGCTCGATGTCTGCCCAAATAGTCATCCAGTTTTGTGCTTGAAACCCAGGGCCCTGGTGGTGTAGGCACATGAGGGAATCTCTTGATCTGCACATTGCAAAAACCCTGGGAAAAGCATAGTAACCCAGCCAGGTAGCACAGTCCCTCACAGCTTCCCTTTGCTTGGGGAGAAAGGTACTTGGCTCCTTGCACTTCCTGGGTGAAGCAATGCCCCACCCTGCTTCTGCTCACCATCTGTGGGCTGCACCCACAGCCTAACCAGTCCCAGTGAAATGAACTGGGTACCTCAGTTGGAAATGCAGAAGTAACCCACCTTCTGTGTTGGTCTCACTGGAAGCTCCAGACCTATTTGGCCATCTTAGCCCCTCCCTCTGCATTAGAGTCTTTTAAAAGCAGAATTTATCAAGCAGAAGAAAGAATTAGTGAGCTGGGAGAAAGTCTATTTGAAAATATAGTTAGGGCCAGGCATGGTGGCTCATGCCTGTAATCCTAGCACTTTGGGAGGCCGAGGCAGGCAAATCACGAGGTTAGGAGTTTGAGACCAGCCCTGCAAAGAGACCAGCCTGACCAGTATGGTAAAACCCTGTCTCCATCAAAAATACAAAAATTAGCTGGGTGTGGTGTAATCCCAGCTACTCAGGAGGCTGAGGCAGGAGAATTGCTTGAACCCAGGAGGCAGGAGTTGCAGTGAGCTGAAGATCATACTATTGCACTCCAGCCTCGGTGACAGAGCAAGACTCTGACTCAAAAAAAAATTATGAAAATACATAAAGAAGAAAAAAGAATAAGAAACAATGAAGTATGTCTACAGGATCCAGGAAATAGGATCAAAAGGGCAAATCTGACAGTTATTAGCCTTAGAAGAGGTAGAGAAGGAAACAGGAGAAGAAAGTTTATTCAAAGTGAAAATAGAGAACTTCCCAAGCCTAGAGAAAGATATCAATACCAAACACAAGAAGGTTATAGAACTCCAAACAGATTAAACCCAAAGAAGACTACCTCAAGGCATTTAATAATCAAACTCCCAAAGGTTAAGGATTAAGAAAGGATCCTAAGAGCAGCAAGAGAAAATAAATAAATAATATACAATGGAGGTCCAATACATCTGGCAGCAGGCTTTTCAGTGGAAACCTTATAGGCCAGGAGAGAGTGACATGACATATTTAAAGTGCTAAAGGAAAAAAATTTTTACCCTAGAATAGCATATCTAGCAAAAATATCCTTCAAACATGAAGGAGAAATAAAAACTTTTCCAGACAAACAAAAGCTGAGGGATTTCATCAACACCAGACCTGTCCTATAAGACATGTTAAAGGGGTTTATTTAATCAGAAAGAAAAGGACATTAATGAGCCATAAGAAATCATCTGAAAGTACAAAACTAATTAACATAGATGCAAAAATCCTCAACAAAATACTAGCAAACTGAACTCAATAGCACATTAAAAGGATCATTCATGGCTGGGCATGGTGACTCATACCTGTATAATCCCAGCACTTTGGGAGGCCAAGGCAGGAGGATCACTAGAGGCCAGGAGTTCAAAAGCAGCCTGGCTAACATGGCAAAACCCTGTCTCTACTAAAAATGCAAAAATTAGCTACGCATGGGGAGGCAGAGGTGGGAGGATTGCTTGAACTCAGAGGTGGAGTTTGCAGTGAGCTGAGATTGTGCCACTGCACTGCAGCCTGGGTGTCACAGCAGGACTCTGAAAAAAAAAAAAAGTCATTCACTGTAATCAAGTAGAATTCATCCCAGGCATGCAAGGATAATTCAACATAAGCAAATCAATAACCATGATATGTCGCATTAACAGAACAAAGAACAAAAATTATATGATTATCTCTATAGACGCCAAAAAAGCATCTGATAAAATATAACACATCTTTATGATAAAAACCCTCATAAAATGGGTTTAGATGGAACATACTTCAAAATAATAAAAACCATATATGACAGACCCACAGCTAATATCATACTGAATGGGGAAAAAAATTGAAGGACTTTTCTCTACAATCTTTAACAAAACAATAATGTAACTTATTTATTACTATACTGGAAGTCCTGGCCAGAGCAGTTAGACAAAAGAAAGAAATAGGCTTCCAAATTGTAAAGGAAAAAGTCAAATTGGTCTTGTTCACAGATGAGAAGATATCTGCTTAGAAAAATCTAAAGACTCTGCAAGAAAAAACTGTTATAACTGATAAAGAAATTCAGTACAGTTGCAGGATACAAAATCAACATCCAAAATCAGTAGCATTTGTAGATATCAAAAGCAAACAATCTGAGAAAGAAAGAAATAAAGCAATCCCATTCACAATAGCTACAAATAATATAAAATATCTAGAAATCAATTTAACCAAAGAAGTGAAAGACCTATACAAGGAAAACTATAAAACACTGATGAATGAAATTGAAGACAACATAAAGCAATATAAAGATCTAGATTAGAGGAATCTATATTGTTAAAATGACCATACTACCCAAAACAATTTACAGATTAAATGCAATCCTTATCAAAATACTAATGGCATTGTTCACAGAGATAGAAAAAAAATCTAAAATTTGTGTGGAACCACAAAAGACCCAGAATAACCAAAGCAACCCTGAACAAAAAGGACAAAGCTGGAGGTATCATGCTACCTGACTTCAAAATACATTACAAAACTATAGTAAACAAAACAGTAGGTGCTGGCATAAATACAGACACATCGATCAATGGAAGAAAATAAGGAACTCAAAAATAAATCCAGATGTTTACAGCCAGCTGATTTTTGCCAAAGTGCCAAGAAAATAAATTAGGGAAAAGATAGTCTCTTTAATAAATGGTTTGGGGAAAACTGGATATCCATATACAGGGAATGAAATGATACCTTATCTCTCATCATACACAAAAATCAAGCAAAATACACTAAAGACTTATCTAAGATGTGAAACTATGAAACTACTAAAAGAAAACATTGGGGAAATGCTCCCAGACATTGGTCTAGGCAAAAATTTTTTGTGTAAGACCTTAAAAGCACAGACAACCAAATAAAAAATAGACAAATGGGATCACATCAAGCTAAAAAAAACCTTCTGCACAGCAAAGAAAACAATTTAAAAAGTAAAGAGGCAACCCACAGAATGTGAGAAAATACTTGCAAACCATCCGTTTGACAGAAATTAATAACCAGACCACATGAGGAGCTCGAACAACTCAACAACAACAACAACAAAGATCCAATTTAAAAATGGGCAAAAGATCTGAATAGGCATTTCTCAAAGGAAGACATACAAATGGCCAACAGGTATATGAGAAAATGCTTAACATCACTAATCATCAGAGAAATGCAAATCAAAACCACAATGAAATATCATCTCACCCCAGTTAAAATAGCTTAAAAAAAAAAAAAGACAGGCAATAATAGACGTTGACAAGGATGTAGGGAGAAGGAAACTCTTGTACCCTATTAGGAATGTAAACTGGTACAACCACTCTGGAGAACAGTACAAAACATCCTCAAAAACTAAAAGTGGAACTATATATGGTCCAGCAATTCCATTACTGGGTATATATCCAAAAGAAAGGAAAATAATGTATCAAAGAGATATCTGCAGCACTATTTGCAATAGCCAAAATATTAATGGATAAAACAATAAAGAAAATGTGGTGAATGTATGCATAATGGAACAGTATTCAGACATAAGAAAAACAAACTTTTAGTCTTTGTAGCAACATGAATAAAACTGGAAGCCACTGTGTAAAGTGAAGTAAAACAAGCACAGAAAGACAAATATTCCATGTTCTCACTCCTGAGGACGTTTAAAGTCGGTCTCTTAAAGATAGAGTAGATTAGTGGTTACCAGAGTTTGGGAAGAGTAGGGGTGAGAGGGATAAAGAAAAGTTGATTAAGGGGTTCAAACATAGAATTTGATAGAAAAATAAGATCTAGTGTTCAGAGATCAGCAGGGTCTTAAAATAATTTACTGTACATTTCAAAATAGGTAGAAGGGAGTAATTCAAATGTTTCTAGCATCAAGGAAAGACAAATGTGTAAGTTAATGGGTATCCCACATACACTGATTTGATCTTTCAAATCATATGAATATATTATATTATCATATGTATCCCAAAACTATGTAAATCCACATGCACCAATTTAAAACAAAGGTGCAGGGCCAAGAATCTCCACAAGATGAAGGGATTTTATTACTAGAAAAAGGGAGAAAGAAAAAGCACGTTGGGCAGAACAAAACAAGAAGCAGATCCTATTTCCCTTCCTCGGCAGTGCTTTGAGAAATATAAAGAAGGAGTATTCCTTAGTACTTTCCAAACATTTCTACCAAGCTCTTCTAGTAACAGAAAAGAATTACAGTTGGCCCTCTGTATCTGTGGGTTCAGCATCTACGATTCAACCAACCATAGACAAAAAATATGCAGAAAAGAAAAATATGGGAATTCCTTTTCTTGTCATTACTCCCTAAACAATATGGTATAAAAACTGTTTACATAACATTTATACATTGCGTTTATACATTGTATAAATAAATATAATTATATAAATGTATATATATGAAACACTTATACATTGTATTTCTTTTCATTATTCCCTAAACAATATGGTATTAACAACTATT
This sequence comes from Plecturocebus donacophilus, assembly GCA_004027715.1. Lineage (NCBI taxonomy): Eukaryota > Metazoa > Chordata > Mammalia > Primates > Pitheciidae > Plecturocebus > Plecturocebus donacophilus. The sequence goes on from PVKP010038194.1 coordinate 19,069, forward strand.
TACATAGCATTTACATTGCATTAGGTATTATAAGGAATCTAGAGATTATTAAAGTATATGGGAAGATGTGCATAGGGTATACACAAATACTGTGCCATCTTATATAAGGGACCTGAGCATCCCATAGGGTGGGGGTGTTCCTGGAACTGATACCCTATGGATACTGAGGTAGAACTGTACATCAGTCTGGATTCTACAAAAGAAACAGAACCAATGTATAAAGATTACATATATACAAATATGTAAGTATATATATATATATATATCACATATACTCACACATATATACTATATGTGTGCACACATATATAAACACACACACTCACAGGTTTATTTCAAGGAATTAGCTTCTATGGTTGTGGGGACTGGTGAGTCAGAAGTCTGTAGAGCAGGCCAGTAGACTGGAACTCTCAGGCAGAAGCTGATGCTGTAATCTTGAGGTAGAATATCTTCTTCCTCAGGAAACCTGAGTGTTGCTCTGAAGGCCTTTCAAATGACTGGATGAAGCCCACCAGATTATTCAACATAATCTCCTTTACTTAAAGTCAACAGATTATATATATATTAACCACACCTACAAAAGACCTTCACTGCAGCATCTAGAGTAGTGTTCACTGAGTAACTGGTTGCCATCTCCTAGCCAAATTGACATAAACTAACCATCACAGGGAGTTAACATAAAAATAAAATACAGGCATCTTTGAGCCCAGTCTGAAGCAGCATTTTGTTGAAGTCTTGATTTTTGGCTTAAAATTTTTTGCACAGTTAACATTTTCGTCTAGAGTATATCCATATTTGTTCTTATATATAATAATGTGGAGGCTTTTTAACCTCCAAAAAAAAATCTATGGATAAAACTGGTGGTTTCAGGAATGTAGTCCATGTTTAATAGCCCTCTTTAATTACCCTGGACACTCAGCCTCATTTCCAAAGAGGTGTACATACTTCAGGTGAGATACATAGGCATGGTAGGCAACTTCGCATCTAGCCACATGCCCTCAGCTGCCTCAAGTTCCAGCTTGGGTTAACAGTTCCTATGCACGTCATTAGGGTCCAGTGACATCTCTCTAATTTTCTGCCTTGACCAGCAATGCTCTCTCTGCCAGAGCAGCAGCACAATCTAGAAGTACAGGGCACTTTACGCTCTTCCAAAGGAGGACAAAGTTGGCTCATAAATGTGTCTGCCCCAGGCACAATTCTGAGAGATGGTCTACAGGTTTCCTCAGAGGGTCTCCCAGAGAGAGGGAGCCCCAATTGTCCCAGTGTTAAACAACTCAGGAATGCTCTTTTATCAGGTTTTTCCTCCATTCTTGCCTTGTTCCCCTATTCCCTCACTTCTGTTTTCTGAGATCATTGCCTAAATAAATTACTTGTACTCACATCTTAGGCTCTGCTTTCAGGAGAAGCCCAGATAAAATTAATAGGCATATATTATTATGTCATCGGAGCCTTTAAGGCAGTGGGATTACAGAAGTTTAAAAATCTCCCAAAAAACCGACAGTGTCATCACAGCCAAGCTATAGCTTCTCATGCAGAATCACTATTGCAGTCAATATAAATAGAAAACCCAAAGTCAAGTTTGATGGCCTTGACTTTTTCTTGAGATAAGGAATGATAAATAAACCTTTGCTCATGCCACATTTCTAGGCAAGCTGATCCTTCTGTTACCCCAACTTCAACCTACCTACCCCACCCACATTCATGCTGCCACCACATCCACCTATCAAACTGTCAGTCATCTTGACATAGTCTTCTTTCTTGTAGTTCCTGATCCAATAGGGAAGATAAGACCAGAAGATAATAAGCTGTAGGAGGACAGGGACTGGGTCTCATTATCTTTTTTCTCTCTTCACCCAAATATTTCTCTCCTCAACACTCCCAAGAGCCTACTACCATGCACACAGTAAATACTCAATAAATATATATGGAATAAATCGATACATTGGAATAGAACAAATTGCATTGTAAATATTGTGCTTGCTCCATTCAATATGAATGGTTACTATTTTTT
>PVKP010038195.1:0-13851 GCA_004027715.1 Plecturocebus donacophilus
ATGCTGGCCTGGGAGAGGGACTGGAGCGGTCCTGTGTCAGAAAGGGTGCAGGGGAGCATGGGGTGGCTGTCTGCTTGTGGTATCAGCTTCGAGAAGAAGCTGAAGGCAACAGCTCACCCAGGGGAAAAAGAAAGAGCGGGAGCAGAGGGCTTTGGCTAAAGCCAGGTCAGGGAAGTCACTGCAGCCTCTCCCTGCCCCGCTCTGCTTTCCTAGCAGAGCTGTCCAGGACGGAATCCTGCCACCCATGCTCTGCTGCCTGGAGTCCTTCCTGAGTCAGTGAACAAAGCATGGTGACGGACCTGACTCCTCCAGGCGAAGCTCCACAGCTGCACCCCAGGAGAGAAGGGAACCCTGGACAAGGCTGCCTGGGCCTGGGAGGAGTGGACAGCATCTCCTGAGCTAAGCCCCATTCACGAATCACCTTACCCGTCCTCACAACAATGACTTGAGGGAGGGACTATTCTCCTCTCCAGTCGGTGAATGAGCAGCCTGAAGCTCAGCGAGGTTAAGGGACTGGCCCAAGTCACCCCAACAGCAAAACGGTACAGCTGGGATTTGAGCCAGTGCAGGGCCCCACGACCACACTGGAGGATATTGGGAGGTGCACCCCACCCCCTACCCGCTCCTCCACAGGCACAGGCTGCGGAGAAACAGAACCGTACCAGCTTTCAGTTTCTTTGACCCTGCAAACAGCTATTTTGGTGTGATTTTAGACTATCTCTCCACAAACTTTGTCTTCCCTCCTTTGTTCTGTTTTCCCTGTGATAGACGCTGAACCTGAACTAGAAGAGTAACTGTGGCTGAGAAGTCTCCTTGGAAGAATGCATTTCACACCCAATGACACTGGCATCATCCTCTCGCTGGCTGTTCATGCTCACATGCACATCCTTTCTTAAGCACAGGCTCACCAGTTTTTATACTCATAGGAAGACACACCCATCAACCTGACCCTTCCCTCCATGAAGCTCTCCCTCCGTTCTGCAACTTCAAAGGGACTGGTAGGAAGAGAGAAGCTGCGGCCTTATACCTGCTAGTTTGGTCAGCAGCAAAGGGCGATATGGCTTTTTTCTGGAAGGTTGGCTCAAGAATTTTGATTTCTGTCAGTATATTGAAGGGGTATCTGCATTGCTATGTTCATTGCAGCACTATTCACAATGATGTGTCCATCAGTGGGTGAACGGATAAAGAAAATGTGTTACATATACATATATACATATTATTCAGCCATAAAAAGAATAAAATATTGTCATTTGCAGCAACACGGATGGAACTGGAGGGCATTACAGTCAGTGAAACAAGCCTGGCACAGAAAGGTAAATATTGCATGTTCTCACTCACATGTAGGAGCTAAAAAAAATTGAACTCATGGAGATGGAGAGTAGAATGATGGTTACCAGAGGCTAGGAAGGGCAGTGGGCTGTGGGGGATAAAGTGGGGATACTTAATGGGTACAAAAATACAGTCAGATAGAATGCATAAGAGCTAGTGTTAGGTGGCATGTTAGGGCAACTACAGTTAATTAGAATTTTTTTTGTTAAAGGGAGTTTCACTCTTGTTGCCCAGGATGGAGTGCAATGGCATGATCTCATCTCACTATAACCTCCAGCTCCCAGGTTCAAGTTATTCTCCTGTGTCCGCCTCCTGAGCAGCTGGGATTACAGGTGTGTGCCACCATGCCTGGCTAATTTTGTATTTTTAATAGAGATGGGGTTTCCTCCATGTTGGTCCGGCTGATCTCGAACTCCCAACTTCAGATGATCCACCCACCTCAGCCTCCCAAAGTGCTGGGATTACAGGCAGGGGCCACTGCGCCTGGCTTTGAGAGTTTTGCTCTTGTCATCTAGGCTGGAGTGCAATGATGCAATCTTGGCTCACTGCAACCTCTACCTCCTGGGTTCAAGCATTCCTCCTGCCTCAGCCTCCTGAGTAGCTGAGATTACAGATGTGCTCCACCATGCCCAGCTGATTTTTTGTATTATTAGTAGAGACAGGGTTTCTCCATGTTGGCCAGGCTAGTCTCAAACTCCTGACCTAGGTGATCAACCCACCTCGGCCTCCCAAAGTGCTGGGATTATAGGCATGAGCCACGGTGCCCGGCCAATTATAATTTATTGTATATTTCAAAATTGCTAAAAGAATAGAATTGAAATATTCCTAACACAAAGAAATGATAAATGCTTGAAGTGATGGGTACCCTAGTTACCCCGATTTTATAATTACACATTGTATGCTTGTATCAAAATATCACATGTACCCCATAAATATATACAACTATTATGTATCCATGATTAAAAAGTAAAATTAAAAAGTATTTTTCTAAAATCTTTTAGAATTCTAAATTCCTAAACTTCTGTTAGTGGCTGATCAGTTGGAGTTTTAATACATCAGTATCCCTCACTTAAAAACGACTCTCAAAAATTTGTCCCCAGTAATTGGAAATATGTGATATGAATGCTCTAGTTATAATGATGATTCCACAAAACAGTCAAAACAAATAGCATGCCTGATTAATTACATGCTTATTATACATTTTTACCTCATATAGGTCTATTGTGAATTGTAAGTCTTAGCTTATTGACCCCATTTTTAAATTAATAGATGTATTGTTACTTTCTAGTATATACAGTAATTGGAAGTTATAAGACAGAATTTATTTAAAAAACCTACAATCTTGAGTTTTCACTAAGTCATCAGACATTTTCTCTCATTAATTTCAAATTAGTGAAATTTTCCTTCTTCACATTTCTGGAAAGTTGTCTGTAGAATCAAACTGTAAATGCTCTTCTTCCAGTGACATGCATTATGCCATTAATTTCACAAGGGGCTCCCAAAAGCCCAAGATGAAAGCCCTTGGCGACTGCTCTTCCATGATATTCAAGGACCCTGACACTCTGACCTCAACCACCTTTCGCATCTCACCTCGTACTGCCCAGTCATTACCCATCACCTGCCATACTGCTCAGAAGTCATTCCTAGGTATGAACTTACGCACCCCCACTGCTTTGCCTAAGATATTTCCTGCACCCAAAATGTCCTTCCTTTTCTCTTTTCCATACAAAAAGCTCCCTATACAATCAAGGCCAACCTCAAGCATCTTCTTTTCTGCTAAGCCTTCTCTAGCCCCTCTCTCATCCAGGGAGAATTGTGTTCTGTGCCTGTGCCTGCAGAGCACCTTCCCCACAACATAATTAGTTAGTTACCTACCCATCTCTCTCACACAGTCCATAACACTAGACCATGGATTATTTTCTTGGCGTACTCAGAACGCTTGTTGGAAAGGCAAGTTGGAAGGGGCTCCAGGGAAAACAGAGACACAAAAGATGCAAGTGTTTTAAGTTTCGAAAATGTGTACATAGAATGAAGTTCCATGAGATATCCTTAGTCCCTTTACTGGATAGTGATTTTTGCAGTAGTTTAATGGCACTGTGGGGATATTTCTGAAATGTCACTGGGAAGTCAGTGAAGGCTGACTGAACCCTTGGCGAAGGAAGTTATATTGCCACCACTTCCATGACTGGGTCTGAAGTGGGCTTAGGGACAGGTAAGGAGGAGGCTGGAGCAACAGAGCTGGAGGAGCAGAAGGTGTAGAGGAAATTAATTCAGTCTGGGACATCGACATTAGTTGGGAGTAGGAAATCACCCCCTTTCCCAAGATTAGGTGCCCAGGTGGGGCCACTGAGTACCAGAGGGCAGAGGTGCACTGTCTGCATATGTCCTTGCTAAGTCTGGGTGGTGACTGGTCCATATCTGCCTTAAGTAAAGAGGAGATAAGGATCAGATTTATGGATAAGGTCAGCAAATTCTGGAGAGTCAATGTGGTAGAAACCTTAACAATAAATTAATGAGATGACCCCAGCAGGAGAGTCTTGAAGAAATTCAAAGACTCAGACAAAGAATGCTTTATAAATAAGGTGAAATGATATCCCATTTTGTTTTTTTCTTCTGGCAACTGCCAAATCATTGGGCTTTTTGAGTAGGATCTCTGGCTATTATAGAGCCCTGGATCCATGGGTTGGGGTATCATTTCTTTTTCCTGGGCTTCAGGGCTGGCCTGCATTCTGCAATGGGAGAGAGTGGAAGGACCCTCAGAAGTTCTTAGTCTTCTCTGTAAATGGGAACCACTGATAAACTTCAAAAGCACTCGTGCCTGGGATCCATCTCCAGAGATACTGATTTATTCAGTCTCGCAGATGCCTAAGCCTGGGATTTTTGAAAGCTCCCTAGGTGATTCTAATACTTAGCAAAGGCTCAGAACCCCTACTCTAAATCAGTCTTCTCAAACTTAAATCACCTGGACGTCTTGTTAAGATGGTGACTCTGATTCCGCAGGTCGGGGTGGGCCCTGAGATTCTGCCTGTCTAACAAGCTCCCAGGTGACGTCTTTCTGCTGGTCCAGGACCGCAGTCTGAGTAACAAGGGCTGAGACTCCCCAGCACGAGCTCTAATAAAGGTGCAGCCCAAATACATCAACATCACTTGGGAGCACAAAGGGGCGGCTTGTTCACGATGCACATTTCGGAGCCTCATCCTGCACCTACTGTCTCTGAGAGCAAGACTCACAAGCAGATATTTCATTTTTAAATTAATTTTTAACGTGGAAAAAAATGAACTTTAATATGGCTTAAAAATACTACAAACGGAATCCAAAGACAAAAGTGAGAAGCAGTTGTAAAATACACAATAATTTCTTTATATAAATCACTCAGAAATATACAAACATCCAGGGAAAAGGATATGAATTCTGTCAGTTTATGTGAGAGAGAGACAGAGAGAGAGAGAGAGAGAGAGACAACATTTTTTTTTTGCCTATCAGATTGGCAAAGATTTAAAACCTTGCTAATAGCGAATGTTGACAAGAATAAGGAGCAATGGGCACTTTTGATGGAAACATCAATTGGAACAACTGTTCTGAAAGACGATCTGCATTTATATCAATATTAAAATATATTTACTTTTGATTGAGTAATTAATACTTCTAGGAATTTAGTATTCTAAGGCTATATTCAGGCAAGAGCTCAAAAATATAAGTACACACATTCATCATAGATCATTTTATAGTAGTGAAAACTATAGGGAGTTAATGAATTATGGTAAATTTGTGTTTGCAAAGACTTGCTTATCTATAACTACATCTCCAGAATCTAGCTCAGTGCTTAGTCTACATATAAACATTTATTGAATAAATGAACAAATAAATATAGTAGAAAATTCTGTAGCCATTAAGAATGATGCTGTAGATGTATATTTATTGCACTGGAAAACTATTCATCATCTTATGAAAAGGAAAAGCAGACGACAAAACTGCATAGATAGAATCATCTCATTTTTGCGTAAAAAGCAAATGTACATGTGTATGTATCTACGGAAAAAAGTTTAGAAGAACATATACCAAAATATAAACTGTGGTTCTTCCTAAATAGTTAGATTATAGATGTTGTTTACATTCTTATTTATACCTTTAAGTAATGTCTGTTTTTTTTTTTTTTTCACAATGAGCATGTATCAACAGATGTGATTTTGGTAATCACAAAATTTTCTTTAAATTTTGTTCCATAGGTTATTTTCTGAGGTACAGGTGGTGTTTGGTTGCATAAGTAAGTTATTTAGTGGTGATTCCTGAGATTTTGGTGCACCCATCACAGGCACGTATTTTAAACAAGCTTCCTGGTAATTTATATGCCCAATAAATCAGAGAGCCACTTGCTCCTAGGACAGTATTTTAAAACTTTCCAAGGTCAAGAGAATCACTCCATACTTTGACAAAAACACAGACCGACTAAATCAGAATTTTTGGAGTGGCCTGGGAATCTGTACTTTGGGAAGAATACCAGATAACTCCTGTGATTTCAGGTCCAGGAAAGCCTGCTTTGTGGGATCTTTCTGTGGGACTGGGCAATGCCCAGGTAACCCTCCTCTCTCCCCACAATGAAATTGGACTTGTAAAACCCAGCTGCATTGATTGTCAGAGGAAAGAAAAAAAGGGGGATGTGTGTGAAGTGTCCACGGAGTTCATTGCTGGAGGCAGAGGGTTTTGTTCTGTGATTATGATGAAAGAGGAAGTTGGGTGAGAATGGAAGAAGATATCAGAGTAATGGCTGTGAGCTTTTTAGCCTACTTGACAGGGCTCCTTCATCTTGACTTGTCCGAATTTACTGCCAAGTGCCTAACGTGGAAGCGAGGGAGCTGTGGGACTGGAAGGCATCCTCATGGGCAAGTAAGGATATCTCATGCCCAGAAAGAGGAAGAACAAGGTTTCTGTGTCAGCCCTTATCAGCCACCGGCTGGCACCAAGAGAAGAACTAAAGAACTGGAGGGTTTTTGTTTGTTTTTCAAATTTCTGCACCTCCATATCCATGCTGTGACAGGACTCCTGTTAGTGTGCACTGGGCTTGTTTTAGGGTTGTTACATTTAGAGTATGTTTACAGTGTTACATAACACGTAGCATGCATGAGTGCACACACACACATATAACAAACACATGCTGTGGATATTGGGCTGCGTTTCTCAAACTGTAACATACATTGGAATCGCTTCCAGGGCTTGTTAAAATGTAACAAGCCAGAGTTTCTAGCCAGAGTTTCTGATTCTGTAGGATTTCTAACAAGCTCCTAAGTAATGTTGGGGCATGGATATGGTGGGTGGGGTGGGGAGAGAGAAGAGCAAATGAATCTTAACTAAAACATGTTTGAGCAGGTTTGTTTATTTTATGGGTATAGGCAAAGCAATTTTGAAATGACTTTAGATGTATTACAGGATTGAGTAAATGAGTAAATCTGTGTGTGAGAGAGACAGAGAGAGAGAGAAAGCAAGAAAGAGAGGTAGGTTACTGGGTACCAGAGTTCTCACTGTGCAGGAAAGGACATATAAATAGGGAATGGGGGGAGCAGAAAAAAGTCCTGTGAGGATATATTGCAATTGGAGGTGGAGGTGCTGGTATGAGCCCATGATTTTAGAAAAACGTACATGAGCATGTATATAAGAATATTTATGTGTACATGGGTATTATGTATGTATGAATGCATATACACATATTTGTATGTGTGTGTAAATAAATGTATATGTATCTGTTTCCTAACTTTGAGAGGGTAGAAAACCAAAGTCACCCTAATAGCTGTGAGCACACTTAGTGCCCAGGTGGACTCTAACATTGTTCCCCACCAGGATAAACCAGGGCTTATCAAAGAAGTGGCACATTCTTGCATTGGGGAAGAATATGTACCAAATGAGTGTAGAACAGCTGATGACAGAAAGTTAAAAAAAAAAAAAAAGGAAAAAGAAAAACGTGAGCATGTCACAGGGACGCAGGAGTCAGAATGAAAGGGCTCTCATTAGTCAAATCTGGGAGAATTTGAGCACCAAAATAGTTAAGTACAGTAATGAATTGTAAACCACTATGAAAATTAAAAAAAAAAAAGAAATGCCAGAGTCCACTCCAATAATAAATGGAGAATGAGAGGGAAGGAAGGCTCTTGTTCACTGTAGAAAGCTAAAAGCTGACTGGTAAACATGGCAGGAGTGCTAGAGAGGGAAATCATTTTAAAACTATGATGACAAAGATTAGATCAGGCAAGAATCAATAGAAGCTAAATCTGTGGGGAATTTTGATGAGGGGTAGGATATTTGCATGATCTGAAAGCATTTCCCCATAGCCTGCTTATTAGTTATAAAGAAGAAAATAAAACAGTGATTATACAGTAGAGAAATCAGACAACACCCTGATCCCCTTGACTGAGCGATCCAAATGAACTCACCAGTTAAGTGAGGGACAGACAGACATTGTGGGCTTTCAGATGCCGTCCCCTGAAGAAACGACACTGTCACCTATCCAGCTTTCTGGGTAAGAAAGCACAACCTCGAACTGATCATGAGGAAACATCAGGTAAACCTGAAATTAGAACAATCTTATTTTAAAAGAGAGCATGTCAATATTGTAAAAGACAAAGATTGTGGAAATGTTTCATATTAAAAGCAGGAAAAGAGAGATGACAGTTAAACCCAAGACCGAATCCTGTGTTGGAGGAGAACAATGCTGGAAAGGACATGACTGGGTCAACTCCCAAAACTGAACTCTGGCTATCTAAGAGAAGACCCCTATTCTTAGGAAATATACTCAAGCATTTAGGGGTAAGGGGCCACGATGTATGTAAGTTACCCTCAAGTGGTTCCGTGAAGAAAGTCTGTGTGTGCGAGAATGAAGGCAAGAGCACATGCGCAAACAATAAAGCCAGTGGGTAAAATGTCAACGACTGGTCAGTTGCTCAATGTTGACAGTAGGGTAAAGGGAATACTGATGCTTTCTGTAGGATTTTAGGTTTGCAACTTTCATAAACTTGACATTACCAAATAAAAATGTGAAATAGCATGTTTTTGAATGTTTAATGACATCGAGCTAGGTTTAATTGTAAATTCCCTTTTTCACTTTTGTGAAAAATAAAAATTTTAAATGTTTTTGTATGTGCACTTTAAAAAAGCTAGAAGGAAACAAACCAATATGTGAGTAACTATTATCTCCAGGTTGTGGGATTATGGGTATTTTGATTCTGTTTTATTGTTTACAATGTTTCATAGTTTCCACAGTTTCTACATGGAGAATGTATTACTTTAATAATTTAAGAAATAACTTCTGAAAAATTATTTTTCAAAGAGGAAAACAACTAGTCGGTAGAGTTTCATGTATATTGTTACTGACTGTTATGCTGTTAATTAATAATAGCAAAAACAAAATGAAAAACCCCTGAAAACAACGGAAATGTCCAATGATAGGAAAGGTTGTTGGAAAGATTATGTAAAGAAGATATTTCTAAAATATTAGAAAATCAAAAAAATTTGATTCCAAACCAATTTATGGACCAAGTTAAGTGCCTAAAAATAGGGAAATGACGAAAGAAATTACAGCATAGCATAGCTGTGAAATAGATTTGCAGAATATTTTCTAGTAAAGCGTGCTCAAGGAACAAAGGGATAGCTTTTGCCTCTTCCTCTGCTATCTTGCAAATATCGTCTCTGTATATATGTTAAATAAATGAATGCCATTCATGATGTATTTGGGAAAGGACAGGGATGATGGAATTACCAGAGATTTTTAATTGTCTCCATTATTCTCTTACGTATTTTCAAAAACTCCACCATAAATTTAATAACGTGGGATTTTTAAAATTTAAAAAGTAACAAAATAGTATGTACCATCTCATAGGGAAAGATCGGAAGGATACACACACACACACACACACACACACACACACACACACACACACGGATATTTGCGTGGGGTGCTGTGGATGATTCTTGTATTTTTTTGTTAGTATTTTACCCTGCAGCTCCAGCTCAAAGGATGTATATAATTATTTTACAACAAGAAATGAAGTTACTTATTTAATTTTTTGAGATGGAGTTCCTCTCTTGTTGCCCAGGCTGGAGTACAGTGGTATAATCTTGGCTCACTGTAACCTCCGCCTCCAAGATTCAAGTGATTCTCCTGCCTCAGCCTCCCAAATGGCTGGGACTACAGGGATGCACCACCATGCCCAGCTAATTTTTTGCATTTTTAGTAGACACAGGGTTGCACCGTGTTACCCAGGCCGGTCTTGAAATCCTGATCTCAGGTGATCCACCCACCTTGGCCTCCCAAAGTGCTGGGATTAAAGGAGTGAGCCATTGTGCCCAGTCAAAAGTTACTTTTTAAAAAACCATTGGAATTAAAAAATAAATTATGAAATAAGATACAAGGACTTAAACATGGTAAGTATCCAGCAAATGTTAAAAAAATTTACTAAGGCTATGTCATGACAAAAGCAGGATTCAGAAAAGTATATATATGCTGTACAATAATGAACTTTTTGGAAAAAATCACCACCCTTGTGTTGAAGGCAGTGCTCCAAAACAATATTGTAGTTGTGTCTGAGTACAGTTATTACTTTAAAAGAAGAAACTGTATGGTAGATAGAATGTTTTAGAAGCTTGCATTTTGAACATCTTTCACACATTGAATTGTCTTTCATAAAAGAGCTAGAATAAGAGGCCGAGGTGGGCAGATCACCTGAGGTCAGGAGTTTGAGACCAGCCTGGCCAACACAGTGAAACCCCATCTCTACTAAAATACAAAGTAGCCAGGCAAGGTGGCACACACCTGTAATCCCAGCTACTCGGGAGGCTGAGGCAGGAGAATGACTTGAACCTAGGAGGTGAAGGTTGCAATGATTCGAGATTGCGCCATTGCACTGGGTGACAGAGATGACTGTCTCAAAAAAAAACAAACAAAAATTAGAATAAAGGGACCACCCCTGAAACACGTGGGACCATTGTCAACCTAGGAGGAGGGTGGTCACCCTGTGCTATTTCTCTTTTAATTTTGTTACTCAGATAATTTCACTGGGCAGTACCTTCTACGGAGGCAATTTTTAGGCAAAAGAATTAAAAGAAGTAAGAGCCATTAGTACTTTCCCTAGAAAGTGATTTTTTGGGATATGGGAGAGGCCCTTGATTATTTTAAAAGAGTAAATAAACACACACACACACACACACACACACACACACACACACACACGAGAAAAGCCATAGACCATCTCTTAAGAATATACAAGAAACTGGTAAAAGGGGTTTCTTCTAAGGGATGGGGACTTGGGGACTAGAAAACCAGGGAACACAGTTGGGAGGAGAACTTGGTTTTTTTCTGTATATCTTTTTATGCTGTCCAACTTTTAAAAAAAGCGGTGCATATAGTATATGTTCAAAATATTTACTAATTAAAAACAATTCTTTTAAAAAATCTGTTGCTCGTGGAACAACTGTGAAAATACCTACATTGGAGGAAAGCAAAATTCATTTTCCTATGAAAATATGTTTGCCTTTAAACTGCTTAGTTCTACCACAGAGAGATTTGTAAGTGACGCAGACCAGGACTTTCTAGCACTTGTCTGCCCCACCCACACATCTGTGCTTCTGTCTCTTCTGCTGTTTTCTTTGTTTATAGATAGACAGCTCTTGGGCTACCATCACTGGGGACTTACTTTGGTTTCTCTAACAGGAAGATGGATTTGGGCTAACCCCTTCCACTGGTTTTATCCAGGGAGGTGGCTGCTGTTGTGTGAGTAACCATCACTACCCACCAACACTGGGAAGTGAAAACAGGACCCAAAGGACCCACAATCTTCACCTTCTTAGCATTGTGCTTACATCATATCTCTCCCAGTAAGTGACAGCTTCTGGTGAGGCAGAAACAATCTACCTGATTGGATACCTCAAATCTGTACAGAAGCCAGAGAGCCTACCTATTGTAGGAACGTATTTGAGAGGGTGGGCTATCCTGAAACATTCCATCTTTATATTGACATCCACATAGCCACTCTGCGGTTAAAGGTATTTCCAAGCCCCCAGCTTCCCATGCCAGAAGCAAGGAGCTGGTTTTGCTTCCATTTTCACTCTCCATCATGTCTCCTAGACTTTAGAAATAGCTCTCAAATGTTGCCACCAATTTTATCCACCATTGCCGACAATGACACACAATCAGACTCTCAGAAGCTATTGCCACTTCTAGCTAGTCCCTTGTGACTTTTCCTCCCATTATCTCCCACTCCAGCATGCTTTCAAAAGCACAAATCTGACCATTTCACGCCTCAACAGGTCACAACTTCCTTTGGGCTGCACAAACACACCAAATCCTTTCTCATCTCCTTTCAGTTTTATTTCCAGTTTCCCTGCCTGCTCCCACAGAACTTTGTTCCTACCCAGATCAGAGATGTTGTCAGTATTTATTTTCCTGCATGCTTCCTCCCTGTGAGCTCCCCCAGGATACAATAGACATCTCATTCCTCTTTCATGCCTTCATACTCAGCCTAGTGCCTGGCACACGGGAGGCACTTGATGAGCATTTGGGCAAATGAAGAAAAACAGAACTTTTGAGTGATATAACATGGCCATCAGTGGTGCTTCTCTGACTATAAGGGACACAAGAATTTCCTGGGGATCTTGTTGAAATGGTTTCAGGTTCAGTAGGTCTGGGGTGGAACCTGAAGGTCTACAGTTCTTAGAAGTTCCTAGTTGAGGTCGATACTGCTGTTCAGGGAGCCACACTGAGCAGTGAGGGCCTATCGAACATTGGTAACTTTTTCAGATGGAGGAGCATGTTGAATCAATGATTCCTCTAAGGATCTTGATGGTTTGAGTGAACTTTTGATTTCAAAAATATCAAAAGAAGTAACAGATCTTATAAACACACACAAACACAGAGTTATACAGAGTTAGTTACGGAGCTACGGGTTATTCCAGAAATGAGGGTAAAATAAATAAGAAAAGGGAGTAAAAATAAGAGTCATCCGCCCTTAAATTCTCAACACCATTATTCTAATTTGCCACTTGAATTTACATTAGAATCAGCTAGGAAGCTTTTTAAGCAGCACACGTTTTTCCCCTTCTCCCCGTCCAATCTGATTTGCTCTTCTAGAGGAATAGGAAACCCTCAGTCCATGGCTCCCACCACTGAATAAAACAGCTTTGGAGAAGCCTTTTGTAACTGATGGCAATGTATTGTGTCACTCAGATGTGCTGGGGAGGAAACAAACTTTTAGCTTCACGGTAATTCCAGTCTAAGAACTCTTCTGCAAAAGGAGTTTAGCCAGGGCCTCCACATACGTTGTTGTTCCATCTGCCTGGAAGCCTCTTCCTCCATTTCTGTCCCAAGTCCTACTCATCCTCCAGATCTTCAAAATGGTCCCTTCATCACACCTTAAACTTCTCCTTCCTGAAACACACACACACACACACACACACGCATGCACGTGAAACATGTGAACAGCTATTTGTTCTCTTCCCTGCTAGACTGTGAGTTTCAAAGAAAAAGTGTGTTGTATGTTCCATTCCCAGTCCTAAGCACAGAACTTGCTACAGCAGGTGCTCAAATGAGTAAAAAAATTAACTCTTCTTTCTGTATTTAATGAAGTTCCCTCTTTTACTATCTTATTCTCCTGTCCACAATTGGCTGAATATAATTCCTATGAGCTGACATTTAGTATGGAGGTAGGACCTGCTTAAATGACAATACAATACGTCTTGAGGTTTGTTTGGTCTGAATTGCTTGGGTTGGGGAATCAGACAAAAACAATGTTTCTTTCTTCACAATGTTAAAAGTAAATAATTACTGCCAACCAAACAATATGTATCATATGTGTAAGGTATGAAGCACAATAACAAAATGAACAGCTATGAGCCCACCACCCAATAAAAGAATGGGAACATTAGTTGCCTGGTGAAGCTACATGGGTTCTCAACTCTTATTTCCCTGCCTTCCCCTATCAGAGGTAACTACTCTTTTAAATTGATGTTTATTACTCATTTTAAAAAATAGTTTTTATAAATCACAATTAACTTATGCATTCCTTGTCAGTGAACGTTTAGGCTCTGTGTGTGTGTGTGTGTGTGTGTGTGTGTGTGTGTGTCATAGGAACAATGCTGCCAGGAACAGTCTTTGCATGTCCGTAGGAGCATTTATGAATTTGCCTATAATATATGCCAAAGAGTGGAATTGCTAGATCTATGCAGGTCTAGGTTGATACGATGATGCCAAGTCATTGGCATATTTTCTGTTTTTTTTTTTTTTTGTGGTAAAGGTGCCAATTTACTTTCCTTTCCACCAGCAGTGGATAAGAGTTCCTAGTGACCCATAATCCTTGCCAACAGCGTGGCTGCTAGAACACAAGCAATAGAATCTTAGGCTGCAGCACTCGGTGGCCAGAAGGTACAGCTCCTGCCTTGATAGGTTATTTCCTTCTGGCCACCTGACAAGAGATTGGCCCCCTGAGCCTTACGCCTTGTTAAGTCCTGAACTGCGGACACAGCACTAAACTTAGAAGAGAGTA
>PVKP010038196.1:0-21076 GCA_004027715.1 Plecturocebus donacophilus
CGGTCTCTGGATGAAACTTGCCGAGGAAGAGTCTGAATCCAGCATGATTTTACGAGTTCTCCCTTCCCCCAAAAATGCTTCTCTTTCATCTGCAAGTGCAGGAAGAATTGTTTTCTTTCTTTAACCACTGTACTTCCCCATGCCCATCATTTCCAATAAATTTTTGTTGAACATGTTGTGCCGTTTGGGTATAAAGTCCTTCACCTTGAAAGAAATTCCCTATATTGTGTCTTTTGATGGCCTTTCTTCTTTCATTTTTTCACTCATGTCCCCAGGCCAGGCAGGAAGGAAATAGGTGTGAAAAAAGTGGACGTGCTCTCACACTCATTTTAAAACTGTCTGTTCAGGTACCAACATCAGAGAAAAGTGGCCAGAGTCAACTGTGAATGAAACTCAATTTAGGAACAAACGTTACTGATAAAATATTAGTCTAGCAAATCAAGAATGTGATCACAAGAAAAACACAGCGTGTTCCAGTGTGGCTTATTCCAGCAACAAAGGAGTGACATCAGGAAATCTACTAATGTAATTGACTCCATTGGTGGATTAAACCACGTGACTCTCTAAATAGAGGCACCATTGGATGCAATTTAACACCCATTCATGATTAAAAAGAAAAGATGATTAACTGTCTTAGCCAGTTCCTCCTTACTGTCCATTTGGGAGGGAGCCTGGAGAGCGACCGTGGCTGCTGGAAGAGCAGTTTGGAGAGTGACCAGTTGTTGCAGTTTGCTTGGGATTGAGGGTTTTCCTGGGATGGGGGACTTTCAGTGCTAAAACTGGCAACCTGGGATGGAGGTCGCCACGTAGAGGGTGTTGGTAGCAGCTCAGCAACAGAGGGATTAAAGAATGATCAAACTGTTCTGCAGAATAAGATTTTTTTGTAGTTGTTCTGTAGAGGGAGAAAGACGAGAGAAAAAAGGGCAGAGGATTGAGGAAAGGGGCAAGCGGGTGTGAGGGTGGCGTGGATATGGGTGAGAGCACCCTAAGTTGCGGGCCAAGGCTGTTTTAGGAACAGCGGTGCCTGATGCTAAGTGTGTTTTTGCGAGGAGATCTTGAGAGCCCCCTCTCCACCCTCTCCCCTGTGGCAGGTACTGGTGGTGCCCAGATTAGCCCCCGTTCCTGGCTGTTGCCCCTCATATAGTTTGGATGTCAGTCCCCTCCAAGTCTTATTTTGAACTGTGGTCCCCAGTGATGGAGGTGGAGCCTGGTGGGAGGTGTTTGGGTCATGGGAGTGGCTCCCTCATGAATGGCTTGGTGCTGTCCCTTGGTGATGAGAGAATTTTTTGCTCTGTTAGTTACCAGGACACCTGATGGTTAGAAAAAGAGCGTGGCACCTCCTCCTTTCTCTCCTGCTCTCTGTCTCACCATGGGACACATCTGCTCCCTCTGCTCTCCCCTGTGAGTGAAGCTTCCTGAAGCCTCACCAGAAGCAGATGCTGGCACCACGCTTCTTATACAGCTTGCAGCATCATGGGGCAAACAAACCTTTTTTTTTTTTTTTAAATAAGTACCCCAGCCTTGGGTATTCCTTTATAGCAACACAAAATAGATGAACACACCCCATATTCTGGGGAATCACCTTGGTCTCACCTACACCCCCTGCTCCCCATAGCTCACAGCTGAGTGAAAGGGACTACAAAAGCCTGACCCTCTTTCCATGCTGCTAAGGACCCAACCCAAGGCTACTCCCTTCAGCAAAGCCTGCAACACTTAGAAAGTTGTATGTGTGGCCGGTTGCAATGGCTCACGCCTACTGTAATCCCAGCACAGCACTTTGGGGAGCTGAGATGGGCAGATCACCTGAGGTCAGGAGTTTGAGACCAGCCTGGTCAACATGGTGAAACCCAGTCTCTACCAAAAAATACAAAAATTAGCTGGGCATGGTGATGGGTGCCTATAATCCCATCTACTCAGGAGGCTGAGACGGGAGAATCACCTGAACCCAGGAGGTGGAGGCTACAGTGAGCTGAGATCACATCACTGTAATCCAGTCCAGGCAACAGGGTGAGACTCCATCTCCAAACAACAAACAGAAAGCTGTTTATGCACGCTGAGGATGGGGCTGGGTGTTCTCATTTGAGTCAACACGGTGAGGAACAGAGACAGTGTCAGGGAAGCAGGATTCCAGGATAGGAATGAAAACAAGGATTTGCAGCAATCTTGGGCAGGGCCTTGAACTTACACAGAGCACAGAGTTGGAGCTCAGGCCAGTCTTACCTAGACCTCAGTGGGAAGGGAGACTCCTGCCTCGCTCTGCGATGCATGGATGAGCACATGGAGACTCTATGGGGTCAAGGGGCTTGTCCAAAGTCTCCAAGTAAGAAGCCAGGCTGGGATTAGAAATTCATCTGGGGGAGACAAAGCTTGAGCTCTAATCAGCAGGCTGACCTGGTGGCTGTGTGACTCTGGGCTGGCTCCATCCTCTCTCTGGGCTTCAGTATCCCCAAGGAGGCTGCAGCCCCAGGGGCCTCCAGGAGCATTTCCACTTCTGACGCCAGTTTTGGAGGAAGTGCTGTAATTGCTTGGAATGGGTGAGGGACCCAAGTTTCATATGACGCTTAAGGTAGGCTGGTTGATGTCTCAGGTGGAGGATGAGCTGGGGCTTAGGACTCACAGGCAATGTCGCTTGTTGCACACCTTTTTCTTTAAGGACGCCATCTGCTTCTAAGTAGGTTACACTTATTGAGGTTTGTCTGCATCTTTTGCTTAGAAAGCAAACCCTTTATTCTAAGCTAAGCTTCCTCCTAGGCCTATGGGATTAGTACATACTCCAGATTAATGGGATCCAAATTAATGTGATTTATCATCATGGTTTTCAAAAGACGTGGTCTACTTATACAGCTACCACGTTTTTTTTTTGGACCCAAATTTAGGACACTTGGACCAATAAAAGATATTTTTTTCTCAGTTGTGGATGCAAATTATGGAATATCTTAGAAAATTATGGAAAGTGGGGCACACTGAACAAAATTACTGCCGTCAGAGAGGATGAAGTGATGCAAGATCAGGATGTGTCAGGAAGCCCAGGCGTGCGTCACCACCTTGATCTCCATGTGAAATAGGATTGACTCAGTATTTGCAGCTAGATAATGCTTGAGGAACTCCAAAGTGCTGACTGCCACCCAGGCTTCAGGAGAGTAAGACAACAGATTCTATGCCCTTTTCCAGTGCAGCTGGCACTCCGTGCTTGCAATCACATATATGCCACAGACAGGATTTCTATCAAACAAACAAGAAGGAGCAGCTGGATGCCAAGCCCATCGTCTCCTTTCTGGTGCGTTTAACAGGAGCTGATGGAGAAGCCCAGCTTGGGTCATCTTGGGCAGTCTCCACATCATCCACGGAGTTCTGTGGCAGACTTGTGACCCACACCATGGGAGGGTTTCGTGGCTTGGTGGCTGGCAGTGTGATGACCAAAGCCATGTTGCCTTTTATTACTCACAACACCGGGGATAGTTCCCAAAGCGGTGCTTTTCTAAACACTGGAGAAAGCAGGGCTTGCGTTGGGCTGAGGAGCTGAGTCATTGTATGCAGAGGTGGAGTCAGGGCGGCCACAGATCATGCTTCCACATACGTCACATGTATAGAAAACAGGCTCCTCCCTGGGCATGGATTCTATTATGGTAGCTAGGAGAGCTCCCCAGAGTTCATCTCTAAGTCAGTCATCTCCAGATTCAACCAGTTTTTGTTTTACCAGAACCAAGCTTTTTGGGGAACTTTTTTTTTACTTTTTTGGGGAACTTTTTGAAACAAGAACTCGAGGTGCAACCGTTGCTAGTAGGTACTTTTTTTGGGGGTCGGGGGGACTGAGTCTCACTCTATCGCCCAAGCGGGAGTGCAGTGTCGCGATCTCAGCTCACTGAAACCTCTTCCTCCTGAGTTCAAGTGATTCTCCAGCCTCAGTCTCCTGAGTAGCTGGGATTACAGGTGTGTGCTACCACACCCGGCTAATTTTTCTATTTTTAGTAGACATGGGGTTTCGCCATGTTGCCCAGTCTGGTCTTGAACTCCTGACCTCAGGTGGTCCTTCTGCCTCAGCCTCCCAAAGTGCTGGGATTGTAGGCATGAGTCACTGTGCCGGGCCACTAGTGGGTAGTTTTGCACAGTGTGTCATCCCAAACCCAGGACCTGGGATACAGACTGATGCCCAAGACAGACCCAGTGAGGAATTAAGGATCTTTGGGCTCATCTCCAACTATTTCTGGGCTCAGCTGGCATGAGAAAGGAGTCTCAGAATGCCCAGCTCCACCAGAGGTGCCCGGCACCTCCCCTCACTCCACACTCAGGAAGCAATGTCGTTTCCCGTGCCAGTCAGCTCTAAATGATTATGTAATCACATTTGTGAATGTAATCCTGTGGGGCATCATTCTAATTATAGCCCACAATCCTTTCTAGCAGCGTTCAGAGAAATAATGTGTGCAGTGAAATGGGGCTGCTCTTTGTACTGCAAGAACGTCCAGGATTCTGAGCACATGCGGTCGCACCTGCCTCCCGGAATCCACATGCCCTTGGCTCTTTCTTAAAGAGGAGATCAAAGGGTCCAGTTTGTGGCAGCTCCTTCTCAGGGTAGGTGCAGTTCAGTGCATGCTTTAATTGCAGGTCCCCAAAGAACTTTGCAGACGTGCTTTTTTCATTGTTCATGATGCATTCTTTAAAAACAGTTTAGAGTGAATTTTATGGTATGTACATTTACATACCATATTGCCTCAATAAATTTGTTAAAAATAAAGTCGTTACTAAGTTAATTATAATCAACACAGATGTGTGTGTGTGTGTCACACAGGCAGTCACTGCTGCAGGCCAAGGGCGGATCATATGAGATGTGGATGATCTGGAAGGTCCTGAGGTGGACACCGAAGGATTCTAAAAATTGATGAGCAGATGTGTTCAAATGGAAAGCTGCCAGGCATTCGTGTGTAATGTGTTGTTTCTCTTCCTGTTTTCCTTTCTTCTGTTCTCTTTCCCTTCCTCTTCTTTTTCCCTGTTGTTTATTTCCCCCTCTTCCTCCTCCCTGACTTCCTCAGAATCTTATTATTTTGACCTTGCTTCTTGATAAAAGTGGGATCTTTCCAATCATGCTAAAGTTTTACAGAGATTATTCTTTGACGTGTATTCACTTAGGCTCCACCCAAGAGTAGGCTTCCTGGAGGGCCCCATGTTCTGCTCTCTGTCACCTGGGAGTTTGTTCATTGGCTGATGGCAGAGGAGGTACCATCAGAAGCACAGGAGGCTATTGGTCTTCAGTCATGTGCCCTGAGGTCACGGGTGCCAGGGAGTCAGCTGCCCTGCACTCCCGAGGACGGACTGACGTGTCAGGGGCTTGCCTCAGCCAGCAGTGGCTCTGGAGTCAGCAGGGTTCTTTGCAAAACTCATGCAGGCTGTGTTCCTCAACATCGCTCATTTTAGACTTTCTGTAGAACTTGATTCAGGCTTCCTGTCCTCATCATGGTCTTTTCAGTGCATGGGCATTTTTGTAAAATAAATGATATCTTTAATATTTGATCATTATTGTTAGTATGAATTCACCTAATTATCACCATCATCGGTTCACCTTTTCAAATAATCTGTGTTGGTTATAACAAACCTTATATGTATGGTGGTGATTTAGTTGGATTTTGAATCTGACATCTGGGGTTGAGAGAGAGGGAGAGAGAGAGGAGAGGGAGAGAGAGAGAGAGAGAGAGAGAGAGAGAGGGAGAGCATGCAAGTGCTCCATCAGAGATTTTTCCATCTGACTGGTTGGATTTGCTCTGAGTTGGTGGGGTCAAGGGTGCTTATTCTGGAGTTTTGGTCCGGCTCTGACCTTGAAGTTGTGCTACATTCATTTAATGTTTTACTTAGAAGCCAATTTTACATAGTTTATGTCAGGAAATATCCTATCATGTTTATTTAAACAGATTCCATGAGTAAAATGACGTACAGCAGAGTCTCAAGCATCTGTATTGCCTTATTGTGTACAAACTGTGGGTAAATGAAGTGAGAACCTGAGCTATTATCTTGCTCAGATGGAGACAGAAGGCTGTTTATCAAAGCCTGTTTCTTTTTTTCATGTCACCTCCTCTTCCAGGAAATCAAAGCTGGTTTCTTTCTCCTGCTTTCTTATCCTACATTGTATCTCCTTTTCCTAATGATTGAATAGACTCTTCAGTTCATTTATTTTTATTCTCATTGAGTCATGAGATCAAACAAGGCTATTCATTTTCCTCTGGGTCTACTTTTAGTTGAATCCTGTAAGTTTTGATGTACTGCTATGATTGTTATTCTTTTCTAAACAGTGTGCAAATTCAACTTAACCCAAGAGTTTTGCAGGAGACTTTTAGATTTTTAAAATTAAAAGAACCTAAATGGGCTGGGTGCAGTGGCTCATACCTGTACTCCCAGGACTTTGAGAGGCCGAGGTGGGTGGATCAGCTGAGGTTAGGAGTTCAAGACCAGTCTGGCCAAAATGGTGAAAGCCCCTCTCTACTAAAACCACAAAAAATTAGCCAGGCATCATGGCAGGCACCTGTAATCCCAGCTACTCAGAAGGCTGAGGCAAGAGAATCACTTGAACCCGGGAGGCAGAGGTTGCAGTGAGCCGTATTTCGCCATTGCACTCCAGCCTGGGCAACAACATCAAAACTCTGTCTCAAAAAACCCCCAAAATCCCAAATGATTATGTTTTTAAAATAAAACATTAAGCATTAATTTTTCCCTCCCAGTTTTGTTATACTGTGATGAAAGAATGTGGCTCATACCATTTTATATAATTTTGGAACTTATGGAGGGTATTTTTTTGTGGTCAAAAGTATTTTGGTAAACCTATCATGAGTGCTGAAAAAGTAGATGCATTTTCTGTAGGAAATCAAATTTATTAACTTATCGTCAGATTTTCTATGTTTTTTGTTCATCTTGCTTTTGGCTAACTTATTCTGTCCATGGCAGACGAGGTGGGCTGAGTCGGGGAGCTCTGGGTCCCGGGGGCTATGGTGGTGGAGTGGTGACAATGTAGAGCTATCCATCCTCTCTTCCTTGCAGTCCTGCATGGGGTAGAGAGCTCAGGAGTTAGGTGATGTGGATTTGAATCCTGGCTCCGGCCACTCCTCACCACAATGGTGGTTGTCTGTGAAATGGGAATGGGAGCATGAACTTGGCAGAGATGTGGGGAGAATGAGGTGGGACAAGGACAGGAAAGTCTGTTCCCTCCCCTCGCAGCCTCACTCCCATCCCAGTGGCCCCTCATCCGCCCCATCCCACACCTCCCTGAAAGGTTCCCTGCATCCTGATAGATAGGAGCCCTGGAGGTGTAATAATGCAGGCCTCCCCCTCAGGTGGGCTGGGGGCTGCTGTAGACCTCTGAGTGTTCAGGCACAGTTGGGAGGTTTGGGTGACTTTTCTGGGATCCCCTTTCAAATCCTACCAGGCTGGACGCTGTCTGTTGGGCTCTGACTTAGGACAGTCTGACCAGGCCAAGACCTTCATGTCTGCTCCCCGGAAGTGTGCCTCACGGTTAGGAGTCCCTGCAGGACTTCCGGGTGGTCCGCGCCACACGAGTGGCAGCCTGTGGATGTGGGAAGCAGCTGCCGTTGGAACCGGACCCAGGTTCGGCTGTTTGCTGCTTAAACACCAAACACAAGGGGTGAGAGTTGGCGGGAGGAAAGCAGGTTCATTCAGACAGCCAGCAAACCATGAAGACGGTGGACTAGTGTCCTGAAGTACCCCCTTTAGTTAGGACAAGTTTCAGGCTCTTTTTACGTTAAGGGCAGGGAAAAGGAGAGGGCTGCTGGGATTAGGAGGTGGTAGAGGACTGCAGACATTTGGGCGCCAGTGAGGTTCCGAGGAGGTTGGGAACACCTTTGTCCTCAGTCAGGTGACAATGCTCCTGTATTCTTTAACAAAACATAGTTGGTTGTTGACAGACTTCCTTTTAGTCTCAGTGTCAGCTTTAAAAAACAAAGCTGGGTGTGGTGACTCACGCCTGTAATCTCAGCACTTTGGGAGGCCAAGGCGGGCAGATCACCTGAGGTTGTGAGTTCGAGACCAGCCTGACCAACAGGGAGAAACCCCGTCACTATGAAAAATACAAAAAAAAAAAATTAGCCGGGCATGGTGACATGCCTGGTGACATGCCTGTAATACCAGCTACTTGGGAGGCTGAGGCAGGAGAATTGCTTGAACCCAGGAGGCGGAGGTTGCAGTGAGCTGAGATTGCACCAATTCACTCCAGCCTGGGCTACAAGAATGAAACTCCATCTCAAAAAAACAAACAAAAAAAGATATGATTGCTGTTTTTGCATAATATCTCAGAGCTCTAAAATTATCCTCGTCTGTGGGCAGCAATGGGTCAAGGCCCGTTAGTCAAAAATGAAGTGAGAGATGTTAGTTCTCTTGCTGTTTCACTGTTACCCAGTCATCTAGTTGTATGGGGAAGACAGGAACCTGAGTCCCCAGTGCCACGGCCCATGAGCTCAGGCCATCCTGCTGTCCCAGCCCACTGCCCTTCCTGAGCTCCCAGGCCCCAGGGAGGGTAGGAATGGGAGTTCACTGGGCGCAGGCCTGGGAGAGGACGGCTGGCTCCTCACTGTCCCTGAAGCAGGAAGCTCCAGGTAAATCAGAGTCAGCCAGCAGCCCCTGGTGAGGTCAGAAGTGCAGATGACACGGGCATGCTACAGAGGCAGAGGTGAAGGCCAAAGAAGAGGTCAGGAGCCCCAGGAGCCCTGCCAGGCTCACATCAGCCTCTCCCTGCCTCTGCTGCCTGAAGCCTGGGACTGCCAGAGGGGACCCCATCACCTACCAGTCCTCACAGGAGTCTTCCCCATACCCCTCTCTGCAGAGCCTTTCCACGGCCCAGAGTCAGCCTTTCCATGGCCTGGTGTGGTATCTGCTCTGTTGTGAGACACTGAGTGTTGTGAGACATCTGCAAAGTGGGGCTGGACAGACCTCTTCTTCCTCAGGATCAAACGTGATGGTGGCTGAAGGACTTTGGAAAGGGCTGGGGGGACATCGAGGGGCTCTGAGTAACGGCCAAGAAAGTACCTTGGTGTTTCTGGGCCCAGCTGCCTGCACCCATCACTCATGCACCCATCCTAACCTCTGGAGCTGTTTTAAAGGAATGTGTCCCCATCCTAGGCCATCTTTGTCACTGCTGGGGGCAGCCTGACACAGCATTTCAAAGAATCAGTTGAGATCAGATAGACCTAGCCATCTGACCTCTAACGAGTTCCTTAAGCTCTCTTGGCCTCCGTTTCCTTACCTGGAAAATGGGCCCTCCTTCAGAGGGTTGATGTGGGTGAGAAATCACAGTGTGCAAGGAGTGCTCTGGATGACACAGATACAGGGAAATGCTCTGCTGTGAGACGGTTGCTGGCATAGCCTCCCCAGGCAGTGGGCGGGCCCTGGCACACTGCACCGAAGGGTGGGGGGCCCTCCAAACTTTCTCTTTCCACAGATTTTATCATGATGGGTGGGATTGTTCCTGGGGAGCACAGTGGGAAAGGAATGGGCTGCTGGAAATGATGCTAGCCTATTTTTAACTAGGAACTTTCCGTGTTATGAGCCATTGGCACAAATCTCCCCTGACACCAGCCCCTCTCCACATCCACCCCTGCTCATCTCCAGTCCCTGGTTTATCATGACCCTTGTTCTGATCCTCCCAGGAACAGTAAATCAGGCTGCAGAGGCCCCAGACAATGAAACACCCTGACATTTAATCATTTCCCCACTGTCCTCTTGTAAGTCCCTCCAGCCCCTCCTGGATCTTTCCCCCACCAAGAAATAAATCAGGGTCTCTCCTGTTCACATGGAGGAGCTCATGTTCTCCTATGGGGTTGTCTTTGCAAACCAGAAGCAGCAGACGAGAAGAGAACAGGGAGGCGTGCCCTGAACTGGAACCTGGGGCAGGAAGACACCGCCCAGGAGAGCATCTGTACAGCTTGGCACCTTCTCGGCAGACTCCCCAGGTCAGCTGGTCAGTTTCCTGGAAGACACTGCCATCCCACTGAAACATCTGCACACTCTTACCTCCATGTGGGGATGGTAGAATTACTTTTTATTTTGACATCATTATAGATTGACAGGAAGTTGCAAAGACAGTAGTAAGAGAGGTCCCTAAAGATAGAAAACCAGAGCCCCCTCCGCTTGCTTTCCTCCACAGTTACGTCTTATGAAACTGGAACTGAGCCTAGGTTCAGCTGCTCCCCACTTGAAGGCCAAATTTGAGAGACAGGACTTGGTGGAAGGAAAAGCTTGTTTATTCAAGAGCCAGCAACCTGAGAAGACAGCAAGTTAGTGTCACCAAGGCCATCTCAAGTCAGTTACACATTTCAGGCTCTTTTTATGTGGAGGGGAGGAGGAAGAGAAAGGAGTTGGGACCACAGTGTGTGACCAACTGCAGATATCTGGGTGCCAGCAACGGTCCCAGGAGGTTGGGAACTTCTTTGTCCTTTGTTAGGTCACAGTACTCCTATAAATCTTGAACAAAACACAATTGTATATACATGTCCCCTTCAATCCCAGAGTCAGTTTCTGCCCAAATCCTTGGGAGCTCACCCCTTGCATTATCAGTGTGCCCTGGATGTGAAACATGGAGTCAAAGGAGATTATTTTGGAGATTTAAGATTTAATGAGTGCCCTGCTGGGGTGTGGACTTATATGGGTCCTGTGGCTCCTTGATTTTGGCCAATTTGGAATGAGAGCATTTACTCAATGCTGGTATCATTATAGTATCTCAGAAGTAACTAACTTGTTTTCATAAGTGGAAGTGACTTGCCTTGTCTCAGATGAGACTTTGGATTCCCTAGTTAAAAATAGGCTGACTTCATTCCCAGCAGCCCATTCCTTTCCCATTGTGCTTCCAGGAACAATCCCACTTTTAAGTTAATATTAGAAAGAGTTAAGACTTTAGGGGACTGTTGGGAAGGATGACTGGTTTTGAAATGTGAAAAGCACATGAGATTTGGGAGAGGCCAGGGCAGAATGATATGGTTTGGCTCTGTGTCCCCACCCAAATCTCATGTCAAATTGTAATCCCCACATGTTAGGGAGGGACCTGGTGGGAGTAACTGGTTTCCCCCATGATGGTTTAAAAGTGGCACATCCCCCTTCACTCTCTCCTGCCGCCTTGTGAAGATGGTACTGGCTTCTCCCACCTTCTGCTATGATTGTAAGTTTCTTGAGGCCTCCCCAGCCATGGTGAAACAGTGATTCAATTAAACCTCTTTTCTTCATAAATTATCTGGTTTTAGGTAGTTCTTTAAAGCAATGTGAAAATGGACTAGTACAGTTTCAAAAACTACATGAATGCTAGTTTTGCATTTATTTCAGTGCTTTAAAATTATTCTAGCCAATCTGCAAGAACAGGTAAAGGCCCCTTAAACAAAAACGGAGTGAGTGCTGTTAGTTCTTTTGGTGTCCCACTGTTACATAATGTAGCACATGTCACAACTAGAAACTTGACATTGGCACAATGTTTGTGTGGTCCTTGTTATTTAGTCATGTGGGCTACACAAGTGCATTTTCATACACCTCCTTGCATCTGTGGCCCAGCCTTTTCCTGGGTTCTGTGGGAGAGAATTCCAGACCTGAGGCCACTGGATATGCATTTCTGGGCACAAGGGGGACCCAGGAAGTATGAGTCCTTCCTGACCCCAAGGAGCACTTGGTCTAGAGTCCTGCCTAAACTCTACAGATGTGTTAACAAAACACCAGGTTTGGTTTAGGGCCTGTTGCTTGCCACACAGAAAGCCAGTGACTGAGACAATGAGTATTGCCAGGGAAGAATGCTCTTTTGGGTGCTGCAGCTGAGGAGACAGTAGATCAGTCTCAAATCCATCCTCCCAATTGACTAAAATTGGGAGTTTATGTAGCAAGGAAGGAATAGGATTCAGGAGGGGTAAAGAAGAGGAATTTCAGTTTCTTGATACTATCCAGGAGGCCTGAAGGTTGGTTTCCTGGGAAAGGAACTCAGATAAGACAAATATAAGTTTCATGCTTTAAGACTGCGAGGGTCAATTTCTATGTTTATTAAAATAAACCCATAAACATCCGTTCTATGGGGAAGCTGGCTGGTTTCAGATGCCTCAGGCAGCCTCTGCAGGATCCAGCCTCAGTGCTCTGCAGGTGTTTATGGGATGGGTGTGTGGACAGCAAGGGGCTGACTGGGAGCATGAGGGAGGGCCATGTGGAAAAGTGTGGCATCAGGAGCCCAAGATTCTGGTCTGGCCTTGCTTGGTGGCCCTGTCTGAGTGAGGCTCAGGCTCCTTGCTGGGACCATGGGAACAGCACAGCAGCACTGACCCCTCCCGGGGCCTGCATCATGATGGATGTAACTCCTGATGTGAGCAGATGCTTTCCCATGCTCCTTGCCTCTTCTTGGATTCTGGGTGCTGGACTCCCTTGCTGAAGCTGAAGTCATGAGGGACAGGTATAGTTTATAGCAGAGCTTCAGGCCCAGAGGGAAAGAACTGGGATTTTAGCCCAAGTGCTAAGGAAGGGGTGCCAGCCACTGTGAGGGGCTCAGTCCCTCCTGCTTTTCCTCCTGATCTGGTCCTCTAGGGGAGGGTCCAGGCACTGCTGAGAAGCGCTGATACTCTGCTCTAGAAGGTTGGTTTATGAAGGATTAAAAGGCCCCAGGAATTATAGTAGGTGTGGGAAGGTAGGCAGAGAGCAAGGGCTGGCTGGCTTCTCCCCTGACAGAGGTCAGTGGCTGCATTTTGGGCTCTGAGGGCAGTGGGCCTCACTGGCCATGTGCCAGTGGCTGCAGGGGAGGCTATGAAAGAAGAGGCTAGAGGGGCCCTCCTGTGTCTCTGCCCCATGGGGAACGGCTGTGTAGGTGTGCCCCACAGAAGCTCTCCTTGGTTGTGGCCATGCCCCTGTAATCCCAGCTACTCCTGAGGCTCAGATGGGAGAATTATTTGAACCCAGTCTTCCTGCCAACTCTTGGCTGCTGAGCTTGGGGGTCTCTGTTCACTCTGCCAGGACTTTACAGAGGCTGCAGAGCTGGGTTATCATGAGGAGAGGCAGGGTGGCACCTTCCCTGTGGAGTGAGGCCACTTGGCTCCAACCTTTCTCTCGCACGTGATCTGTAAATTTTCATGGCTGCAGCTCAGGCCATGATGAGTCTTTCTCCGGGCGTGTTTCAGGGAGTGACTTGGTGAGGGGTTGCAGGTACACCCAGGAATCTGGCGTAATCTAGTTCCCAGACCCACTGACCTCTCTACCCCATGAGTCCCGGGCCTGGGCGGCCCCTCACTGTCCCTCTGTGCCCTTTCTCTTCACATCTCTCTCCTTCCATTTTGCTCAGGGATGGTGAATTTATCTGCACAGGCTCTCAAAACTCAAGGGCCATTTAGGCTTTTTCTTCTTCTACATCTTTGTGGATTAAGGATCCTGGAAGTATTGGGCTCACAGTGGTCTCTAAAATAATGTTTTCCAGAATGAAAGAGTGTAGAGGAAGGGTCACACTTGCAACTCCACGTGGCCTCTGGAGTCAGAAAGCCTTGCAAGGCTGTGGACTAGCTGTGTGACCTTGGGCAAGTTACTTAACCTCTCTGCATCTGAGTTCCCTCAGCTCTGCAATGGGACTGACCACTAAGCACTGGAGTCACAGGGCTGTTGCCATGCAGAAAAGGCCTGGCGTGGGGGGAGAGCTCAATCAGTATTGCAGCTATTGCGGTGTACATGGGAAAACAGACCCAGGAAAGCCGCCTGCAGGCCCAGGATCCCACAGAGGGTGACGGAGGCAATGCTGCAGCTGGGTCTGGGGTCCTAGCCTGTGTCTTCTCTCCCGGGAATGGGCAAAGAGGAAGGGGAATGAGACCCCCAGCATGACAGTCTGTGGGGAGGCATGTCTCACAGGCCTCCTGCTGCACACCCAGAACCTCGCCTGCCTGTGAGCCCGGCTCTCTGCAGACATCCTGAGCAGATCAGCTCCACCCTGCATTGAGGCAGTGGGGGATTCACTGGGTCCTTGGAAGGGCAAGTCTTTGAAAGGGCTCATCTTCCTTATATGAAGCTTCTGTTCATCCCCGGCCGGTGGGTCTAGGGAAGGGCAGCTCCCCCTGACTTCCCAGGGCAGAGCAAAGGCCTGTGCACCTGCCCTTGGGGCCTCCTGCAGCTCTGGGGCCGGCACAGGTCTTGCTGGCCCCTAGAGGGAGCTCGAAGCCCCTCCAGCTCGGATCCATCCCCTCCTAAGGAGAAGGGCAGGTAAGCCCCCAGGCATCTGGATGGCATCCTAGGCCCACATTGGGAAGGGGGTGTCCCGGCCACTGTGCTCTCTCCAGGACCCTCTAGGGCACATATAGGACTCTTGCTTTTTGGCTGCAGTCCTGGCGAGCCTTCCCCTGGCCTCACTGACAGGTTCAAAGGCAGAGGGCAAGAACCGGCCACAGGCCTGGAGGGTCTGACTGGTTTTCTCTAAGAAGGCAGTGGTCAGGAGCAAGACATGAGAGCCAGCTCATCTTTCTTCCATCCCTGAGTGTCCTGTAGCAGCTGAGAGGCCCTAGGCAAATTACTTAACCTCTCTGAGCTTCAGGGTCCTAATCTGCAAACTATCTATCTTAACTTGGATTCCTCTGAAACAGTGCATTGCTGGGCTGGTTATGGCTGAAGGTGACAGGGGTTGCTCGTGGGACACTCTCCTTACCTCCTTGGGGGTGAGTACTGAGAAGAGACCATGATCATCCTTGCTTTAAACTATAAACAAAATTCTTCCTATAGTGAGCTTGGCCTACATGCAGACATGAGCAGTGGCAGTTAACCTAGAAGATATCCCATGGTGGGTAGATTAGAAGCAAAACGGAGCTGGTCACTCAAGGCCTCCTTTCACTGCCACATAGTAGCTGTGGCATGCGCTGTCTGACGTGCAGCCAGGGTGTGGTAAGTGTGAGGCGTCTTCTATCATTATGCTGTGGTGGTTTTGCTGTCTGCCTTAGACCTGCTCCTAGCCAGTCCATAGACTAAACAGTAGTCCAGAGGTCAGGTCCAGCCTGCAGACTTGTTTCATTCGGTCCAGAGAGTGTTTAGAGCTTTTTAAAATTGGTTGCCTCTGATAACAAATTGAGGCACTTTCATATAAAAATAGCAAGTTCCAGTTTTTCTGGAACTTGCCCCACAGGGTAGGAGATAACATTACCTAGTGTGGGAGCTGGGCTGAGGCTTGGGGTAGTGGGTCCAGGGGCCCTGGGAAGAAAATTGGGAGGCTGAGAGGCTGGACAGAAGGCACCAGTCTTCCTCTTCTCCCTCCTGGGAGCTCACGGATTTGGCTGGTATGCAGAAACCTGCTGGGCCTCCCAGAGCCATTTCCAATTTTGGGGAACAGCTGCCCCGTGTGTGACCTCCTGCTTAGATCTTAAGAGGGCTCCTGCTGGTCTAAGTACTGTGTGTTTTTCCCGGTGGTGTTAAAAAATGACTAGCCGGGAGCTTGACTGCCACAGATCCTGTCCAGGAATTAGAGTTAAGAGCAATCAGAAAGACTGATGGGAGAAAAACACTGGGATTTTCCCATTCCTATTCATTTAGCCCTTTCCAAGGTGCTGAAACTTCTCATCTATTCACATTAAGAGTCTGAGAATTGAGCATGGGAAGTGGGAGGTGGGAGGACAGGGTGGGCGTGGTGAATGTGGCCGCTTCTCTCGCTTACAAGGACGGTTGTGGGCCAAGAGGGATTGGAGGACTGGAGTTAAGGGAAGGGCATGTAGAGTCTGACCTTGAAATGGGCCCTGCCTTGCTCCTACATTTGGGGCTGCTGTCCTGGTAGGTCTGGGACTTCTGGGAATGTTGCGCATGTATCCATTATCATGTCTCTCCTTAGCCTGTTATTGTGCCCAGCATTCTACCACGGGCACGGGGTGCCTCCTGGGACTCTGCTGAAGCACAGACTGGCCTTCCTGGGTGTTGACTTCATACGCTTTTTAGCTGGTGGCCCTGTCTAAGTCAATTAACTTCTCTGAGTCTCATTCTTCTCTCTGTAAAATAGAGAAAAGATTAATAAGACTTCCTGGAGATGTTTTAAGCAATATATGTAAAGGCCACTGGGGATGAACACGGTCAGCAGTTGAGCAGGGTGCCCACATGAAGTGCATAGGATCATGCCCACGGGCTGGGTATTTTAGGGGTGCCCGTCCATGTCTTCAACGGCATAGAGGGGGCCTGTGATAACATGGCTATAAGGTTGAGTCACCTTGATCTTCAAAGAATCATTTTCAAAGATTTTTGGAGAGAACCACAAAGCTGGCTTTTATCTCTTGTGACAGTCCTGTCCCCTGAGAGGCTGGCAGAGCACGGAGACTCCTGGAGCCCTCACCTCCTGAGGCCTGGGGTGCTGGTACTGATACTGGAATTTAAATTTGGTTGTTCGCTTATCAGTTCCCCCAGAAACCTGTCTTGGAAAGTCGCTCCAGGAGCTGGCCCGGATGTCCAGAATATCACCGTCTCTCCCACAGTCCAGGCATTTAAATCACAACAGCTTAGCAAGGTGCTTTTACAGAGAACATTTATTATTTTTGTGCAGCTTATAAAAGTGATACATGTTTACTGGAGATAATGCAGAAAATAGGAAAAAAAAGTAAATAAAAGAATAAAATTCTTCACTATGCACCATCCTGAACTAGTTGCTTTAAACAGTTTGGTGAATTTCTATTTAATCTTTTCCTTCTTTTTGTTATAAAAATAATTCAAGCAAAACAAACAACCAAATATGGGGAAGATGTAGCAATAATCCACGTTTCCATTATCCATCTATCTTTTAATCTCCTTCCTTTCATCTCTATTCTTCTCCTTCTCTCCTGTCTTTCTTCCTTAAGGCAAATGATTACAGATAGAGCTAGAGTCTTTTTTTTTTTTTTTACACCCCCCCTTCATCCCCATACAGGGCCGCTCCTTGAAATAGGGTATACACTTCCTTATCTGGCTTTGATACTTTTGCCTTATGTATATGTATCCATGAACAGTATACATAATTGCTATGTGTGATCCGTCTTTTAAGAAAAGGGTTCATACACATCTGCCACTTTTATTAATGTTATTGAGACAGAGTGTCATTGTGTTGCCCAGGCTGGACTGCAGTGGCACGATCATAGCTCACTGAAGCCTCCAACTCCTGGGCTCCAGTGATCCTCTAAGCTCAGCCTCTAGAGTAGCTGGGACCACAGGCACATGCAACCATGCCTGGCTAATGTTCTTATTTTTTGTAAACATGGGGTCTCACTGTTGCCCAGGTTGGTCTTGAACACCTGGCTTGAAGGGAGCCACCTTCCTGGGCTTTCCGAAGTGTTGGGATTACTGGCGTGTGCCACTACACCTGGCCTTGAATATATTTTTATGCAACATTATATTTTTGAGATATTTATCCCTATTGAGATGTACACCTTTAGCTTTACTGGCGCAACTATATTTTATTGTGTGAATATGCCAGAGTTATTTACACATTCTTCCATTGATGAACTTTACATTCCAGCAGTGAACATCTTTGAGCAGGCCTTCTTGACTTGCACGCCATGTTCCTTGTCCATGTACACCTGGAAGTGGAATTGCCGAGCCATCAGATGTGTGGACTTTCACCTTTGTATCAGCTGACCAAATTGTTTTTGAAAGCAGTTATATACATTTAAATTCCCACCAACAACTTCGAATGTTTTAGTCTCCCTTCCACTGTAACTACCACTTGATACTGTCAGATTAAAAAATTTTAGCCAATCTGTTGACATGTTCTGATGTGGTATTTCATCTCATTGTTTTGATTCGCACTTTTCTGAATATTAGTGAAATGAAGCAGCATTTTACATGCATTTGGTCTGCTAGGGCTTCATCTGTTGTAAATTTCATTATTAAACTATTTCTAATTCCTTTGCAGGAGTCCTTTGGATAGTTTTGATACTAATACTATAATGGTTACACGTGTTGAAATATAGTCCTAGGTTATAACTTATCTTTTAACTTTGTATCTTTAACACACAGAAGTTTTAAAATCTTAATATAATTACACTTACCATTGTGTTCCCTTTGATGCCATGTGTTTCTGATATTGTGTTTAAGAAGCTATGATATGACATCAAAACCACAGAAGCAAAAATATACCAGTGAGAATACATCCAACTAAAAATTCCTGTACAGCAAAGGAAGTAATTGGTGAAGTGAAAAGACAACCTGTGGAATGGGAAAAAATATTCACCGACCATATATTTGATAAGAGGCAAAATATATAAGGAACTCATACAACTCAATAGCAAAAATACAAAGAACCTGATTTTAAAAATGGGCCAGTAGACTTTCTCAAAGAAGATACACAAATGATCAACAGGTATATGAAAAGGTGCTCACCATCACTAATCAAAGAAGAAATGCACATTAAAACCACAAACTAAAACCACTTCACACCTTGTGTATTAACAAAAAGACAAATGATAACGAATCTTTGTGAGATGTGGAGAAAAGAGAACCCTTGAGCACTGTTGGTGTGAACATAAATGGTACAGCCATTATGGAAAGCAGTAGGGAGTTTCCTCAAAAAATTAAAACTAGAACTGTCATGTGATACAGCGACCCCACCTCTGGGTATATATTCAAAGGAAATGACATCAGTATGTTGACGACATACCTGCGCTCCCATGTTCTCTGCAGTAATTATACACAATAGCCAAGCTATGAAATCGACGTAAGTGTTGAAGGATGGATAGGTCAATTACGTGCTGAAAGGTGTGGTGTATATACACAGTGAAATATTATTCAGCCATAAAAAGAAGTAAATCCTGTCATTTGTGACAACATGGATAAAACTTGATGAAATTTTGCTAAGTGAAATAAGTCAGACAGAAAAAGGCAAATACTATCTTATCTCACTTATAGATGGAATCAGAAAAAGACAAGTTCGTGGACATAAAGAGTGAAACAGGGTTGCAGAGGCCAAGGGAGGGAAAGATGGAGAGATGTTGGTCAAAGGGTACAAACTTTCAGTTATAAGAGGGATAAGTTCTAGGCATCTAATGAATAGCATGGTGAAGATATTTAGCAATACTGTATCATAAACTTGAAATTTGCTCAGAGAGTAGATCTTGAACATGCTCACCACAGCAAAGGTAACATATGTGAGGGGATGGATGTGTTAACTAAATTGATTGTGATAATTATTGCACAAAATATATAAATATAATCGAGACATCATGTTGTACACATTAAATGTGTACAATTTTGTCAGTTACACCTTACTAAATACAAAAGAAAAACAAGAATTCTCTAGATTATTTTACATTTTCACATTTAAAATTTTCAAATTCCTAGAACGCTTTTTTGTAAATAGCAAAATGTAAGACTACATGTAGTGTATATAAATCAATATATTCTATATAAATATTTAAATATTTTTATATTTATATACATGGATATATATATCTATATTTAACATGTATATACATATACATGTACATATATGTATGTATAGATAGATATATCATTGTTCCAGCACCATTTATTGAGCAGTTCATTTTTTCTTTCTTTTTTTTTTTTAGAGAAGTAGTTTTGCTCTTGTTGCCCAGGCTGGAGTGAAATGGCCCGATCTTGGCTCACTGCATCCTATGCCTCTCAGGTTCAAGTGATTCTCCTGCCTCAGCCTCCCTAGTAGCTGGGGTTACAGGCATGTGCCACCATGCCAGGCTCATTTTTTGTATTTGTAGTAGAGACAGGGTTTCACCATCTTGGTCAGGCTGGTTTCAAACTCCTGACCGCAGGTGATCCGCCTGCCTCGGCCTCCCAAAGTGCTGGAATTACAGGAGTGAGCCACTGCTCCTGGCCCATTTTTCTTTACTAATTTTTAATTTCTTTTCTGTTGTCTATCAAGTTTTATATTTACCTTAGTCTGTTTCAGTGCTTTCTCCTTTTTCTGCTAATCTGTTTGTCTCTTCCTGTATAATGCCACATTGTTTCAATGATGTCAGTTCTACAACAAGTCTTATTTCTGGGTACATCCTCTGTACATTGCTTATACTTTCTTTTAAAAATTGTCTTGTCTGTCCTTCCTGTCCCTCAACATGAATTTTAGGATCAGACTGCTAAGCTTCATTACAAAAAGTGTTACTATTTTAAGGGAAATTGTTTTGGTTTTATAATTTAATAGAAGAAAATTTGACATGTTTATGATAATGTCTTCCATCCATGGACATAGTACATATTTGTATTCATGTTGGTATTTTTATAGTCTCTAATATTTTCATAAGCACATTAAATAGCTTCATTATATTTATTGCTAGTTTTTACTGCTGCCATGAATGGCTCTTTCAAAAACAAGATTTTTTAATGGTTCATTGTTGGTTTCTAAAAGAGTTACTGATTTCATGTGCTGATCTGGATTCCAGGATTCTTGATGAATTTTATTTTTCTATATATTTATAATATATATAATACACACACATACATGTAGGTAAACAAGTCTATACTTGTTTTATAGTAGTCTTTATCTGGTTTTTGTAATGAGGTTATCGAAGCCCCGTAACATGAATTGGATAGTTTTCCTTTTCTGTCCACTGAAATTGTGTTTAAAATTTTTTTAATTTTTAATTTATTAATAATAATTAAATATATTAAATATATATTTAATATAATATTTAATATAATAGTATGTTTAGAATCTACAGAAGATTTGCCTATAAAGTTATTGGGCTTGCTGTCTAGGAAACAAATTTTCAGCTGGCAACATATATAATGTATTTAATGGTTCTTTGTTCATTCAAATTTCTCATTTATTTTTGAGTCACACTATTAGAAATTTATATTTTTTAATCAAAAATTGTCTACATCAGCTATATTTTCAAACTTACTGACATAAAGTGATTCATGTTCTTTCTTATGGTTGAAAAATAATCTCTTCTGAATCTGTGCTTTCTCCTTAATTCTCAATTTTTTAAAAATTGTTTTTATTTATTTTTAATTTATATACAGTCAAATTTATCCTTTTTGGTCTATGTTCTACTAGTTGTTTTAATAAGCATAGTTTAGTCTTTTTAGTAGGCCACTGTGGTTTTAATTTGTGTTTCTCTCATGATTAATGATGAATCTTTGTTTATTTGCTATGTGTATATCATCTTTGTCAGAGGGCCTTTTGAAATAT
>PVKP010038197.1:5963-21188 GCA_004027715.1 Plecturocebus donacophilus
TGACTCAATGGTAACCTCCACCTCCCAGATTCAAGCGATTCTCCTGCCTCAGCCTCCCGAGTAGCTGGGATGACAGGCATGCACCACAATGCCCAGCTAATTTTGTATTTTTATTAAAGATGGAGTTTCTCCACGTTGGTCAGGCTGATCTTGAACTCCCAACCTCAGGTGTCCTGCCTGCCTTAGCCTCCCAAAGTGCTGGGATTACAGGCGTGAGCCACCACACCTAGAACTCATCTCTTAAAAAATAAAGTAAAATAAAATTACTTTTTTACACTCTTAATATCTATAAAATCCATACTAGGGGTTTACAAAGTATTGTCAAGTACAGGATCTGGTAAACACATTTTCACAAGTGGGTAAGCATCATTTTTTTTTTTTTTTTAGTCTGTCGCCAGGCTGGAGTGCACTGACACGATCTCAGCTCACTGCAACCTCTGCCTCCAAGGCTCAAGAGATTCTCCTGCCTCAGCCACCCGAGTAGCTTGGATTACAGGCACCTCCCACCACATCCAGCTAATTTTTGTATTTTTAGTAGAGACGGGGTTTCACCATGTTGACCAGGATGGTCTCAATCTCTTGACCTTGTGATCCCCCACCTACTCAGTCTCCCAAAGTGCGGGGATTACGGTTGTAAGCCACCATGTCTGGTCAAGAATAATTTTTAATTAGCATACTTAAGTGGGTTTTTAAAGTTTTGTAGAACTGACATTAAAATGAGATTTTAAAAATAAGTTCCCTTAAAAGTCTAATCACCCCGCTATCATCATCTCCTGGGCACCCCCATGTAGTCCTTATCCATTTACACATATAATTTTTATATATTTGGCTGCAACCCAACAAGTCGACATACAATAATTTATTTTGTATGCCCCATTTGTTGGTCATGAAAGTTTTATCTATATTTTCAAATTTATAGATAACTTCACATTGATCATTTTTGTGCTTATGGCTTTTTTATTCTTTTCAGAACATATTTCTAAGGATAAATATCCAGAAGTATATTTAAAGCTCAAAGCATGTGGACATCACTTCTTTTTTTTTTCCATCACTTCTTTATCATTATTTATTTTTAGCAAAGACGAGGTCTATGTGGCCCAGGCTGGTCTCAAACTCCCGGTCTCGAGCAGTCCTCCTCCTACTTTAGCCTCCCAAAGTGCTGAGATTACAGATGTGAGCCACCTCACCCAGGCATCATCATTTATTCTTTAACACAAATTTCCAAACTGCCTTCAAAAACAATCAACCAATTTTTTTTTCAATCTGAATGTACTCAACATTTTCTATTTGATTTATTAAAATGTGGTAAAATAGGCCGGGCGTGGTGGCTCACACCTGTAATCCCAGCACTTTGGGAGGCCAAGGTGGGTGGATCAGGCAGTCAGGAGTTCGTGACCAGTCTGGCCAATATGGTGAAACCCCGTCTCCATTAAAAATAATAATAATTCAGGTAAAACTTTAAGACTGGATGTGGAAAATAAAATAAAAATAGCCGGGCATGGTGGCAGGCACCCGTATAATCCCAACTACTCGGGAGGCTGAGGCAGGAGAATCGCTTGAACCTGGGAGACGGAGGTTGCAGTGAGCCAAAATCATGCCACTGCACTCCAGCCCAGGCCACAAAGTGACACTCCATCTCAAAAAAAAAAAAAACAAGTGGTAAAATATACATAATGTAAAACTGACTGTATTAACCACTTTTCACCATATAGTTCAATAGTGTTAAGTACATTCACACTGTTATGTAACCAATCTCTAGAACTTCTTCCATCTTGCAAAACTGGAACTCTGTACTCCTTAAATGACTTCCCATTTTCCCCTCCCGCAGCCCCTGCTACCACCAATCTACTTTCTGTCTCTATGAATTGGACTTCTCTAGGTTCCCCACGTAGGTGGAATCATACAGTATTTGCCTTTTTGACTGGCTTATTTCACTTAGAATAACATCTTCAAGGTTCATTCAAGTGGTAACATTGTCAGAATTTCCTCCCTTTGAAGGCTGAATAATATTTCATTGCTTGTAAATACTACATTTCGTTTGTTCATTCATCTGCTGACAGACACCTGGGTTGCTTCCACCTTTTACCTATTGTAAATAATGTTGCTATCAACAAGGTTGTGTAAATATCTCTTCCAGACCTTGCTTTCAATTATTTTGGATACACACCCATAAGTGGAATTGCTGGGTCAAATGGTAATTCTATTTTTAATTTCCAAGGAACCGCCAGACCACTTTCCACAGTAACTGCACCATTTCTCACTGCCACCAACAGCACACGAGGGTTCCAATTTCTCCATATCCTCACTAACACTTATTATTTGGGGGACTTTTGGTGATACTAGCTTTCTTAACAGGCGTGAAGTAGTATCTCGTCCATTTGATCTTTAAAATTATGAATATTCTTAAGACATTTCTGTAAATTTTATAAATCAGTGCAAAGACAAATTTCAGTCCAGTTTTTCTTCAAATCTTTATTAATTCTGAAGAAGAAGAAACAAATTAGGTTTCAAAAAGCTAGTTTTCTTCTTAGGTTAGTCTTACCTAGATGTTTATATTGGTTTAAAACAGGAAGAAAACGTATTAAACTACCGCAGAAATATGCATGAATGCATTATATATTATCTCAATTGATAAGACTTAAAGTTTTCGTAACTCTTATTTTTTGTTTGTTTTGTTTGAGATGGAGTCTAGCTCTGCCGTCCAGGCTGGAATGCAGTGGTGCGATCTCAGCTCACTACAGCCTCCACCTTCCAGGTTCAAGCGATTCTCCTGCCTTAGCCTCCCAAGCAGCTGGGATTACAGGCGCCTGCTACCACACCCATCTACTTTTTTTATTTTTAGTAGAGATGGGATTTCACCATGTTGGTCAGGCTGGTCTCAAACTCCTGGCCTCAGATAATCTGCCCGCCTCGGCCTCCCAAGGTGTTGGGGTGACAGGCAGGAGCCACCTCGCCTGGCCAACTCTTATGTTTTATGTTAAACAGATACTGCTAATTATTAATTTGTTAGGTATGTACCAAACACTTTCCTTCCCATTGATTCAGCCCTTTATTTTTTCTTTTTTAATTTTTTTTTTTTTTTTGAGATGGCTTCTCCCTCTGTTGCCCAGGCTGGAGTGCAGTGGCATGATCTCGGCTCACCGCAACCTCCGTCTTCCAGGTTCAAGTGATTCCCCTGCCTCAGCCTCCCACGTGGCTGGGACTACAGGCGCGCAGCACCACACCCGGCTAATTTGTTTTGTATTTTTAGTAGAGACGGGGTTTCACCATGTTGGGCAGGCTGGTTTCGAATTCCTGACCTCAAGTGATCCACCTGCCTCAGCCTCCCAACGTGCTGGGATTACAGGTGTGAGCCACTGTCCCTGGCCTCAGCATTCCTTTGATGCCAGGCACTGTGGTAGGTGCTGAGGATATAAAAATGCGTAAGAAAACATTGTCCCCATTACAACGTTTTGAAATAGGTATCATTATCCCCACTTCACATCTGAAGAACCTGAAGCTCCTTAGGTTCAGCATCTCTGCTAAGATCAGATCATTAGAGCTTGGGGAAGATGGATTCAAACTCAGGTCTTACTTCAAAGTTCAACCTTTGTACTATCCCACAGACTATACTCTACACTATCAATAGTTACTATCAGACCCAGCACGGTGGCTTATGCCTGTAATCCCAGCATTTTGGGAGGCCAAGGCAGGCAGATCTTAAGCTCAAGAGTTCGAGACCAGCCTAGCCAACACTGTGAAATCCTATCTCTACAAATTAAAAAAAAATTAGTTGGGCATAGTGGCTCACATCTGTAGCCCCAGCTACTTGGGATGCTGAAGAGGGAGGGGATCGCTTGAGCTCAGTAGGTCAAGGCTGCAGTGAGCCATGATAGCACCACTACATTCTATCCTGGGCAACACAGCAAGACCCTCTCTAAAAAAAAAAAAAAAAAAAAAATTATTTAAGAGAACCTTTTTTTTTTTTTTAAGATAGGGTTTCGCCATGTTGGTCAGGCTGGTCTTGAACTCCTGATCTCAGGTGACCCGCCCGCCTTGGCCTCCAAAGTGCTTGGATTACAGGTGTGAGCCACCTCGCCCGGCCCTAAGGGAACCTTTTTTACAATGTAATATGCACCTGTAATTTGTTTTTTACTTTATATTTCCAAATGTTGGGTTTTCAAAAAAGCGGTACAATGAAGAAAATCAAAAACAAAACCACAAACCTTGTGAAATCTCTTCCATCTAGGAGTCGACAATTGAATTAGAGGCACTTTGTCAAGCAATGTTATCAAAGCATGCAAAGTAACAAAGAATATTTCAATACAAACAAAAATAGTAAATCCTAGAGTGAGCTTTTAGTATCTACAGCTTACTGAAAAGTTAAGTTTCCAAAGCTCACTGGCTGCCAAAAGTTAGAATTTGATTCCTAAGCAGTTTGCTTCCTAGACGTGAATCTAATTACAAACAGATCCTTGCAAGCCTATATAAAATTCTCTAAGAGACAGAAACAATAAGATTTAAGGAGCCAAAGAATCAACAATTACATTGATTCTCCGTTTAAACTGAAACAGAAGGAAAAGAAAGAACAAAACAAAAAATGTTCTGGCTGAGGAAACTTTGGAGAAATAATAAAACTTCAAAAACAATTTTTCTTATCCCATTTCAAACATTCTTCTTTCAATTAAAAAAGTGATTTTAGGCCAGACTCAGTGACTCATGCCTGTAATCCCAGCACTTTGGTTAAAACATAAGCTGTCTTTGATTAATTCAAATGTTCTGAATTCAACAAATATTTATTGATTACCTACCATGTGCCAAGCACTCTGCGCAATACTCAGTATTAACAGATCAGAAATAGTCCCTGACCTTTTGGAACTTACAGGGTAATGAACGTATCCTTCAAAATTATCCTTTCTTTTGTGTGATTCCATGGTCATCAAATGACTTCTGAAATATAAATTCACACTATCTAAAGCTTAGTACCCATAAAGCAGTATATTACATTACCAAAATCAGCCTTCAGGTCAATGTATATGCCACTATTTAAACTAATAAATCATTCAGGTTTGCACATCAGTCTTTTATGAGTTTAGCTGAGTGAATCCTCAAAACTTAATCAATCTGGATTAATTGGTTAGATGTAATTTATGAAAATTCAAAATATAGTAGCTGAAAATCAAATATAGTAACGGACTATTTCCATAAAAACTCTCATCACCAAAGTGAGTCTCTACTTATATTATCCTCTGACAAAATGCCTTTATTTCATCATACCCTTCAAACTGCAATTAGTTAATTCATAAAACTGTTAACCATAAATAAGATATGCCATATGAGTGCTTCCTGAACTTTAATGTACATACAAATCACCTAGAGATATGTTAAAATAAAAATTCTGATTCACTAGGTCGGGGGCAGCCAGTGATGTCCAGGCTGCTGTCCACAGACTATAAAGATACACACCTAACACAGTGGTTGGCATGCAGTCTACACAGCTCAGTTAACTATGCCCTCCCGTTTGTATATATCTCATCTCCCTTACTGATCTCACCTTTCTTGGGAGCAAAGATAATGTCTTTTTCATTTTTGTATCTTTCAAAGTTCTAAGTAGAATGCCTTATCTACATGATGGCATTAAATATACGGATTCTGAATGAACGGCATCCAGCTTTTAATAGTCATTACTTCTATGAGTTATCGACAGAATTGTTTCTCTGAATTTTTCTTAAATAGAAAAATACTGTCCAAAAGTTGAAAAATCAGGAAAGCTCTCAATCTATTTTTTAAAAACGATAAATACTGTATTAGTACCATATTCGTGTTTTTATCTCATGCTGACCTAACCAAGCCTTTCTTAAGAAAACAAGTATCTTTGGTGTAAAGCAGAAGTATGGAGGAAAAAAAGAAAACAAACATCCATAATGACCTTGCTAGTTTGTCTCTTCATGGTTTTTTTTTTTTTTTAATAAAGAACAAAAACAATTTATTCATTTTTCTGGGGAAGTCTTAAAAGTAACCTTTTCTTTGTATGTAAGGGCATCTTCATGAAGGTAATATCTATAAAATAATCCTGGCTTCTCAGATTAATATTACATAAAATCACAGGATTCTTGTTATCAATAGGTAGACCTTGGCACAGTTTCGTGTTTCGTCGCCTATTTTCTATGATCACTGTAACAAGTGGCTAAATATCTCAGGGTTCCTTTATTAGCTGTTAACCTGACCACACTAGGTTCCACGTTGAGAAAAATGGCATGAGATAGTTTTGCGCACTTGAGAAGGAAAACAAAGGAGGAACATATTTTCCCTTCACAGTTGTTTACTGTTTCACGGTTTCTGGTTTTTTTGTTTTTTTTGTTTTTTTGTTTTTTTTTTGGTGACTTTGCCAACTACCAAACAATTATTTTTGAGTATCTAAGGGCATGGTAACCAAGGATCAGGTTTTGATCATATCATAAATTATACCACAAATTGAAAACAGCATCAACGGTCGGGCAAATAAACGTCATCCCTTTTTGGCGTCTCGGCGCAGGCCACACATTGATGCCTCTGGATCTGGCGGCCGGACGCCTGGAAGCGCAGCTCCGTCTTGCAGGCGGCCACCGCGCGGGGCCGGGTGGTCCCCGGGAACCGCGAGAGAGGGTCCCCCGCCCCCGGCGGACGGCGGTTCCACGGTCGCCGCCGGGTTTTGGTTTTTCGTCTCTATTAAGATTGCTGTTTGGGTGTCTGTCTTTTTTTTGCTTTTTAAGACTCCAGGCCGGTTGCTCGGCGCCGGCGGGCCGCAGGGCAGGCATTTCGGAGGCAGGAGAAGCTCGCAGGCCGCGGCCGTGACCTCCAGACCGTCCTCCCGCGTCCTCATTAACAAGGCAAAATGGTGGCGGCGAACGCCATCGGGCTGCGCCGGGGCGGGGTTTCGGCGCCAAGAGGGGGGATCCCGCCAGATTCTGGCGGCCAGAACTCGCCCTCACCGGCCGCCCCCGGGGCCCACAGCCTGGACAGCTACCGGCACCGAGAGCCCGGCGAGGGTGTGGGCGGCTGCGGCTTCCCCGCGACAGCGAACGACGACGCCATTATCGGCAGCCCGCGCTGAGCCCAGGCCCGGCCTCCGAGGGAGGGAGGAAGGACGCGGCGGGAGGAGGGAGGAGGGAGGCGGGCGGAGGGAAGAGGGAGGAGGGCGGAGGGGAGAGAGGCGGGCGGAGCGGCGGCGACGGGGACGGGCGGCTGCCCCTGCTGGGTGGGCCCCTCCTCAGGCCACCCGGTCCCTGCGGGTGGGGACTCCAGATGGGCGAGGGCCCACCCCCACCCGGCGCTTTGCCCAGCAGCCCGGGGTCGCGGCTCCCCGGCGCCCTGCCTTACCTTCCCTGGCCTTCTCGTCCGCCATCTTGCTGCGGAGACGGTCGCCTGGGAGATGCCTAACGACAGCCTCGGCCGCGGGGTCCCGGCCCGCTCAGCGCCCCGCGGCCAGCCTGGCCCGGAGGAGGGGCCGCTCCGAATCCCGGGGGAGGAAGACCCTGGGGCGGGGCGGACCCGGGCGGGGAGGAGGCTCCGAGCGCGCGCCCCGTCGCCGCTTCCCGCCACGACCCTCGCGCCGCGGGAAGACCCGAGGCACCGTCTGCCCCCGGGACCCGCGCGCCGCGCCAGCCGGCCCCCGGCCTTGTCCCTCCGGAGCCCGCGCTTCCCAGGCCTAGCAGTGTAACTGAGTCAAACGGGCCCCAGCCCTTCCTGTCCCTCGTTCCTCATCCATTGGGGACCGCACGCGCGCGCACACAACCCCTCTCCCCCTCCTGTCCTGCTTGTGCGACGTGGCGTGCTTTGGTTTTTGTTATTAACTGCAGATTCTGAAAAGCAGCCGAGGGCTAGGTGAAG
Organism: Plecturocebus donacophilus; assembly: GCA_004027715.1. Lineage (NCBI taxonomy): Eukaryota > Metazoa > Chordata > Mammalia > Primates > Pitheciidae > Plecturocebus > Plecturocebus donacophilus. The sequence goes on from PVKP010038197.1 coordinate 13,812, forward strand.
AGCTGGGCGCCCACGGGGGTGGCAGAAGCGGCCCGCGGCGCAGCCGTCGCCTCCCGGTCCCCGGCCGGTCCTCACCGCCCTTTCCCAGAGAAAGCCGCAGCGCAGCCTCGGACGGCTGAGGCTCCAACGGAAAGACTGGGCCGGGCACGAGGCGCCCAGAGCCATTCGACTGTTAGCACTGGAGGAGAGAAATAGCTGTAGAAAAACGTGCGCAAAATAGGCGCAAACATTGCGTCGTCAAGGCTGCAATTTCAGCCCAAAATAGAAGGTTCTCATAGCAACAGAAACGTGCCCATGTTACGCTCAGTATCACACGCGGTGAAGTGCTCTTAGCTGAAATGGGACGGACCGCCCGTTAAACTTGGAAGTTTTAAATCCTGCTTTCCGGAAACTTTGCAGCTACGGCATGAGGTTAAATGTTTCTCTTATTTTCAGGATCAGTTTACTATACTAGAATGTTTTCCTTTTATAAAGAGCTTTGAATAAAATACCTAATGATGTGGTTCAAACGAATACCTGTTTTCAAAACTAATCTTAAATGGTATTTCAGTGCATGTGTTACGTAAAAGCACTTTATAAACGATTAACTGTACATTTAAAGAGGCCTTCAAAATACAAGGTACTCGTATTTGATGACTTAACTGTTCGAATGCTTTTATGCTGGTTCTGTAATCTCTCATGAAATCCTAAAACCGACTATATTTCTTTATTAAAATAACGTATTTCTTCTGTAGAAGATGCCCATTTGATGCTGTGATCAGCACCAAATTGAAATTGAACAACTTGAACAGAATATGAATTCAATATTGAGTTGAAACTGAATATAAACAACAGAATTATTACAAAATGGCTCATGTTAGAAATTGAATATAAAGAACTGAATCATTACAAAATGGCTCATGTTAGAAGATACTTAAAACGAATACAATCTTGTACAATAAATTTTTAACACCCCAAAAATAACGAAAAGTAATTATTAGCATTCATTTATCTAAATCTCATAGTCAGTATGGTCTAAATATTTGTGTTTAAAGACTCCCTCTCTCCATATGGTTAATGAAGGGCTTTGAAATAAGTGTAGGAGGCCCTGAGGTCGGTCTCAGGCTTACTATTCACTACGGTTTTTCCTGTGCCATTCGCAGTTTCCTTTTTCTGAAATGCCTTTCCCTGCTCTTTCTCCTGCCAACATTCACCCTCCCAAGACACACGTTTGTCCCCTCCTGGTTGTCCTGCAGGATGACCTTTTGTTTTTGTCTTGTTTTTCGAGACAGCGTCTCGCTCTTTCACCCAGAATGGAGTTCAGTGGTGCGACCTCTGCTCACTGCAGCCTCTGCCTCCCGGTCTCAAGTGACCCTCCCAGCTCGGCCTCCCAAGTCGCGGGGACGAGAGGTGCTCACCACCGTGTCTGGCCAGTTTTTGGTTTGGTTTGTTTTGTTTTGAGACGGGGTTTCACCATGTTGGTCAGGCTGGTGTCGCACTCCCGACCTCAGGTGATCTGCCCGCCTCGGCCTCCCAAAGTGCTGGGATTCCAGGCGTGAACCACCTCGACCGGCCTAGTTTTTGTATTTTTTGTAGATAGGGTTTCTCCCCGTTGCCCAGGCTGGTCTCAGACTCCTCAGCTCAAGTGATCTGCCTGCCTCTGCCTCCCAAATTTCTAGGATTAGGTGTGAGCCACCGTGCCTGGCCAGGATGACCTTCTTGGAGTCACCTACTCCTTGAAGCTTCCTTTCCCTCAACCTCTTCCTCTGTGGCCTCACGCTCATAGAGCCTCCCACACTGATTTGCAATGACTGTTCATTCACTTGTTTCCACCTACCAGATGGTAACCTCTTGAGGACAGAAACAGCTTTATTCATTCATATGTCCCCAGTGTCTAGTACAATTTTTCTGTTTGCAATAATACATGTCTTAAAAATTAAGATAGGAGTTGGTCTTCTCAATGACTTTTTTTTTTAAAGACTTAGATTTAGCACTTACTGTATGTAAGACAGATTTTCCTTTTATGTTATATTTTTGTATCAGTAAAAGTACTGGGCCAGGCGAGGTGGCTCACACATAATCTCAGCATTTTGGGAGGCTGAAGCGTGTGGATGACCTGAGGTCTGGAATTCAGGACCAGCCTGGCCAACATGGTAAAACCCCATCTTAACTAAAAATACAAAAAGTAGCCAGGTGTGGTGTCTCACACCTGTAATCCCAGCTACTCAGAAGGCTAAGGCAGGGAAATTGCTTGAACCCAGGAGGCAGAGGTTGCAGTGAGCCGAGATCCACCACGGTACGCCAGTCCAGACCACAGAGCAAGACTCCATCTCAAAAAAAAAGGACTGGTGCCAGGTGCGGTGGCTCACGCCTGTAATCCCAGCACTTTGGGAGGCCAAGGCGGGTGGATTGCCTGAGGTTGGGAGTTCGAGACCAGCCTGGCCAATATGGAGAAACCCTGTCTCTAGTAAAAAAAATATATATACAAAATTAGCTGGGCATGGTGGCGGATGCCTGTAATCCCAGCTACTCAGGAGGCTAAGACAGGAGAATCACTTGAACCCAGGAGGCAGAGGTTGCAGTGAGCCGAGATTGCACCATTACTCCCCAGTCTGGGCAACAAGAGTGAAACTCCATCTCAAAAAAAAAAGTACTGGTAGTTCATGTTAATAAAACGGAATTCTTATATAAACACGTATAAATTAAAAACTATTATTTTAAGAGTTGAACATTTCTCTGCAAACCCCCTTATATTTTTATATTTTTTTAAACTAACAGTATTCAGCAAAGCTTTTTATTATTTAATTTATTCGAAACCACATTAATCTTTATTTCTCTGAACTCCTACAACACATTTAAAACAATACTGTTTCTCTAGGTGTGGGTGAGTAAAAAAATATTTAATGTATGTTAATTAACTCCCCCATCCCTCCACCCCACTAAGGTTTGAAGATAGGAGCTTACACCTTTATAAACTCTTTTTTTTTTTTTTTTTTTTTTTTGAAATAGGAGTCTCACTCTGTTGGGCAGACTGGAGTGCAGTGGCGCGATCTTGGCTCACCCCAGGCTCTGCCTCCGGATTCAAGCGATTCTCCTGCCTCGGTCCCCCTAGTAGCTGGGACTACAGACGAGCACCACCATGCCCAGCTAATTTTTGTATTTTTTGTAGAAATTGGGTTTCATTATGTTGGCCAGGCTGGTCTTGAACACCTGACCTCATGATCCGCCCACCTCGGCCTCCCAAAGTGCTGGGATTACAGGCGTGGGCCACCACACCCAGCCTATAAACCCCTTTTATATACCCAGAGTGCCTAGCCTAATCGGGGCACATATTAGGTGCTTTATACATACTTTTCAATTGCCTAATTAGCTGATTAGACATAAAAGCATATAATTCTGGAAAAGTTTACACAAGGTGAAAATGGTTATCCAAATAACAAAATAAAGGCTCACAATGCCAGTGAGTACGTCATCTGCATTATGCTGATATTTGACTCCTTTCAACTCTCATTGTAGAAACCTGACCAATGATTATATTACACTTTTAACTCTTGAAATATCATTAGCTTGCTTTGGACTATGGAAAACTAACTACAACCATTTTTATTCCTTAGAATATATTTTGCAGCCAGGCACGGTGGCTCATGCCTGTAATCACAGCACTTTGGGAGGCCGAGGTCGGCAGATCACAAGGTCAGGAGTTTGAGACCAGCCTGGCCAATATGATGAAACCCTGTCTCTACTAAAAATACAAAAATTAGCCGGGCTCAGTGGTGTGTGCCTGTAGTCCCAGCTACTTGGAAGGCTGAGGCAGGAGAATTGCTTGAACCTGGGAGGCAGAGATTGCAGTGAGCCGAGATCATGCCACTGCACTTTAGCCTGGGCAACAGAGGGAGACTCCGTCACAAATATATATATATATATATATATATATATATGTTTTGCTTCTGAGCTGTAGCTTGAATAACTTGTAATATTGTATGCTGCTAAAGCATGTTTTCACTTACACATCTCATAGTAATTTTCAGAAATTCAGAATTGGAAAATCATTTTGATCCCACCCATGGATATATAAACTTAGGGCTAAATCAGAAAAGTAAGCACATAGTTTGAGGCAATGACACTTATTTGATTAATTACTCTGCGGAGCCAGATGGATATGTACAGGTTATGTCCTTTCGCATGCTTCAATGTATAGTGAGTTAAATCTGTTCAGGCAGCTGTCAATGATGTGCCCATGAGGAACACAGAAAATGTTTCTTTCAAATGCAGTTGACTCAGTTCGCTAAGTTGTGAGTGAAGTGGAAAGGGCAGGTGGTGTGAGTAATGCAAAATGATAGTCTAAAAACCTTCACACCATGCTTACTTTCCTAGTACGGAGATCACTGAAATCTCCTTGGACTGGGAATAATTTAAGAAAAAAGAAAACTGGATTTTCCTTGGGCATTGCCATTTACTAATCTCATGATCCTGGTCAAGTCATGTAATCTCTTTAAAACTTAGTAAACTTATAAAAATAGAAATAACAATGTCGAAACTTCCTATTTTAGTGTTTTCACGAGACGCAATAGATGTAACTGAAAGCTCTGAAAAGTTTAAAGAACTTGCAAGGAAATCTCCTGAAATGAGCCCCGATTCCCTAGGAAGGAGCACACAGAGGTCAAACCCCACCTCTGTCCTAAAATTCACCTTCCACTTGGAGAGTTTGCTTTTCTAATGCTTCAAATGCACAATGGGAGATGGTCAGACTCCAGGGTCTCTACTCTTCACTGCTGTAATCTGCTACCCGTGTGACATGCAATCTAGTTTACACCATACAGTTTATCATCTTCAGTTTATGGCCCCTTCCTTGTTTCCACCTTGCTATTCAGGAGGGCCGTTAAGCCTGTCTAGATTTCTTGAGCTGTACATGCAGGACAACGAGAGGGAGGCAGTTACTTCTCTGGTCTAATTCCAGTTTCCTGAGGGTACATGCCTTCCCTAAATGATCAACATCAAAAATGTCCGGCCCTTCATGGAAGACACCACCCCCCCATAGATGAGTCCCTGAGCTTATGATCTCAAAAAGAAATCCTTATCAGAATACAACAGAATGAGGACATAGTTTCATTACAGAGTTTCAATAATGAAAATAGTTCTTTATTAAGCTGCATGAAGTACTTTGTATTAGTATCAGTATTCCTGTTTTACAGATAAAAATACTATATCTTCACATAAATTTCTGGCTTAAAGCTCACAGCCAGTAAATAAGAGAGCTGGCTAGAAATCTAGCTCTGATTTCAGAGTCAATGTGTTTTGTTTGTTTAAGACAAAGTCTTGCTCTGCTGCCCAAGCTGGAGTGCAATCTCACTGCAGCCTCAACCTCCCAGTCTCAAATCATCCTCCCACTTCAGCCTCCTGGGTAGCTGGGACTCCTTGTGGGCTAACCAGGATTAACCACGCCCAGCTAATTTTTTATTTTTGTAAAGATGCGGTGTCCCTATGTTGCCCTGACTGGTTTTGAACTCCTGAACTCAAGCAATTCTCCTACCTCAGCCTCCCAAAGTGCTGAGATTACAGGCATGAGGCACTGGGCCTGGCCATCACTATGTTTTTCTGCTTCTTTATAAAATAAGATAGATAGATCCTTTTAATAACCCAAATATTTAGAGAAGAATGTTAAGGGCAAACATTCTCCACAGAATGAGTCACCTCTCACTCTGCTTTTCTTTTTTACTGCTTCAAAATATCAACCCAAGTGTCTGGCAGAGAGTCTTAGAGACTTTAAAGAGACCAGATAATGGCATGTATTCTGTCCTTGTCTGGAAAGACAGAGTGAAACTAGACGTCTGGCCAAATGCTGGCTTCGGAAGGCCGGCGTGCAGGCAGCACTGACACTTCTGCCATGACCTCTAAGTGGGCTCTCACCTTCATACTTCTCTCTGCTTCCTGCCTTTCTGCAGCTTTAGGTTTTGGGCCTCTCAGTCAAGACGGAGAAATTTAATTGTGTGAAATTCTTGGCCCCGGATGAGATCATTTTCAACGCCAAAGCTCGTTCAGGCTTTCCAGGGAGACCCGGCGCAGGAAGCCCAGACGGCAGCATTTGTGGGCCGCTTGCAACTACAGCTCTTAAAGCGTTTGGGAAAATCACACCCTGGCCCCATTTCTCTCAAAAGCACGTGTTCCTTTGTTTCTCTTTAAAACAGACTTTGACACAGCAAGTCACTATTTAACTCATTACTTAAACACCTGCTGTCCCAAGCAGCATTTTTCAGGCACACTTACTACCAAGCAACTTTTGCTAAGTCTCTGGTCTTCATTCATTGAAAATAAGACCTTCATGATGAAGGATGGTAGCTGATCCAAAGATTCAATACGTGTTTATGATTGTTCACACAACCTCTTCCTCCTCATATGTAAAAATAGAGGAAAAGTGTAAAAATATGCTGTTGATTGATGGTGGAATGTTTTGTTAGTTTCAGCTCCAAACATAAATCTTTGAAACTAGGTTTCATTTATGTTAACATTTACATCAGGAGATAATATAGAAGAACAAATAAATGGTCTTAGGAGGTAAAGCGGTCCAGGATTGAATCTCAGTCCACTACTCATTAGCTATAAGACTTTGGACATGGTACTTCCTCTCTGTAACCTCAGTTTCCCCATGTGTAAAATGGAGATAACAAGATGATTCCGTAATTTTTTTTTTTTTTTTTTTTTTGAGACAGTCTCACTCTCACTCTGTTACTCAGACTAGAGTGCAGTGGTGCAATCTCAGCTCACTGAAACCTCTGCCTCCTGGGTTCAAGCAATTCTCATGCCTCAGCCTCCCGCGTAACAGGAATTACAAGTGTGCACCACCACACCTGGCTAATTTTGTATTTTTAGTAGAGACGGGGTTTCTCCATGTTGGTCAGGCTGATCTCAAACTCCCAACCTCAGATAATCCACCCACCTTGGCCTCCCAAAGTGCTGGGATTACAGGTGTGAGCCACCACCGCAGTCTCATGTGTTTTTATTTTTATTTTTTTATTTAAAGAGTTTTACTTGCTTCAAGATTCCATTGAAACGTTGATAAAGCCAGGTGTGGTGGCTCACACCTGTAATCCCAGCATATTAGGAGGCTGAGGCAGGTGGATCACGAGGTCAGGAGTTCAGAACCAACCTGGCCAAGATGTTGAAACCCCATCTTTAAAAAAAAAAAAAAGAAAGAAACGTTGATAAAAAGAAAAAAATAAAAATAATAAAAATAAGAGTTTTACTTCTGAACTATGGGGAAAGAGATAGGATAACACTATTAGCAAGCAGAAATATTGTAAAGGTTCTGGAATTTTAGAAAATTTTTACAAATACGGCTCCTGATTCAGAAAGTTCTTGGGTTCCTCTGAGATGGTAAGAGGGTATGCCTGGCACATGGCA